>JAPYZJ010000034.1:0-123135 GCA_030522765.1 Ophioninae sp. B BG-2022a
TGCTGGATGTCTACGCCCAGCTCAGTAAGTGTGCCGGTCTTGTCAAAGATCGTGAGATCGACCTCACCAGCCGTGTTGATCCTAGTAATGTCGGTTGTATTTGTCTTTTTTTCTGACAATTGGTTTCTAGCATATTGTGCCCCTAATTCAAGTGATGTGCATAGTGATGGATTAAAAAATATAAAGGGCATTTCAAGTGCATGCCTGGCTGCCACCTTGATCACTGGCGATCCAATATACGTAAGATACGTAAAGAAAAAGATAGAAAGAAAAACAGATCCAAAAACCAGGCATTTTAGAACCAGATTGCTTTGTATCGTAAATTCAGTGATGGCTGGCTTTTTAAGTGCTAGATTTTTGAACAAAACACCTCTTTTAGTTTTCTTTCCTGTTTTGACAACTAATCCTATTGCAACATTTTCAAGGTTGTTTGCTGACGAATATTCTTCTTTCATTGACACAAAATCTGTCTTTTTCGTTAGGTTTTTGACTTTCACAAGTTTTTCCATGTGATTATTGTTCAAATTGACTGTCGCGGAGGTAGACCTTACAATTTTAGTGCCAGAGTAAACAATGGATCCGGGGCCTTTGCAGATCGGAACAGACTCGCCTGTTAGAAAACTTTCATCAGTAATAACATCTCCTTTTAGTATCTCAACATCACACGTAAATTTATCAGTGGAGTCAATGTATATTAAGTCACCGGGAAGAATTTCAGTTTCTGAAAATACCTTAAATGACCCGCCTCTTAGAATCCTAACTTCTGAAACTTTGTTTTTGCTGATCAGCTCTTTTCTATTCTTCAGATCCTGGCTTAGCCCGTCTATGAAAATTAGCCCAAAAATCGGTCCTACAACAGCGGGATATAGCTGATACTCAATTACAACACAGTATATCACAAACAGAATTTCCCAAATGAAAATGGGCGCAAACAGATGGTTTAAAAATATTTCTCCTTTACTTTGAATTTGAATTCCTAGGCTATTTTTCCCATAGATTATCAGTTTTTCATAATTAGAAGCTTTCTCTTCTTCTCTGCTTCTCATCATACATGCTTGGTAGTAGTCGTCAAACTTTTTTTTTGATCCTGAAAAATCCATAGATGGTGCAATAAACTTGTCCAGCTTGTAGTCGTAAATAAATCTACCATAGCATGTGTCTAGAACGGCGACATGCTTGTCTTTTATGTATCTTGACAGAACTAGTGTCTGCTTTGTCAAAATTCTTCTAACCTTGATCATTTGGCTATATCCGTATTGGTCTTCAAGAATGACACAGTCTGCTTCCGATAAAGTTGATGGAGAAGTTTTTAGAATTATATTCAGGGATGGAGATAGTTTTGTTACAATATAGAAGATTCCCAGCGTGAATATGTTCAGCAGTGTGCAGGACATGTCGGATATATGAACTCTTCCTGTTAACTTTATCATTGGTTGTGAGGCAGCCACCATTCTAAGGGTAAAATTTTTAAAAAAATTTAGAATATTCTGCTTTGAATTTATTAACTTCCAATTTTTTGTGTGACGAAATAATTTGTGTTTCCTTTATTTGTGTCCCTTTAAAATTTTTTAATTTTAATTTTTGTAGAGAAATAAAGAATTGTTCACAACACTTGGAACTTTTCGAGAAACAACAAATTATTCATGGAATTAATTCTGTACCTTTTAAAGTAGCCTCTGCTGAGTAGGCTGTTTAAAACAAACTTAGCCGGTCTTCTTAGAGCTTGGAAATATTTAAAAAAAGGAGGAATAATATGACAGCTACATAAATGTATTGGATAGGAGAAGATAATAGCGAAAGGAATACAATATTAAAAATATCTTTTTCAAAGATTCTTTATCAAAAAAGTTTCAGGAAAATATTTATTTGCATCAGAGATTTGGTTAAAGATTAAAATTCTTATCCTACAAAATTGAATTATCAGTTTTGTTAATCACAGTATATTGTAAATTTTATTCAGTTTCTGCCAAATCTTCTAAAAATTGCACAAATTTTGAGACTTCTGGCAGAAATAAAACGCATTTGACCTAAAACACTGCCACAAATTTACACAAGTTTGTTTCATCATTTATTTTATTTTGATTTGCATTCTCAAACAATGTTTCATTGATATTCAATTTATTTAGGGTCTTCCGAACAAAACATAGCATGATGCTGGCCATTTTATTGATAGCATTTGCACTAACCAAGAAATCAAAGAACGATACGTTTGTAATATCACTAAAGGGCATAGACTCAAGCAAAGAGCTACTGCGTCAAATTTATGACAGAGCTGAATTATTGGGGTTTGATTTCAAAAATCAGTATAATCAGGGACTAGCACCAATGGTAAACGAGCAGAGCCTACTTGCTGAGCAGCAGGGAGCCCAGGGCCAGGCTGGGAAAGGCAGTAAAAAACCAGATCCACAAAAAAGTGGTGCACAGAAAAAAGGACCAGCGAAAGCCAATACAACAAAGAAAGCTACTTCAAAGGCCAGTGTGGCAAAAAAGAGCAGTGCAAAGTCTAAAACACAGAAAAAGAGTAGTGCAAAGTCTAAAACACAGAAAAAGAGTAGTGCAAAATCTAAGACACAAAAATCCAGCAGCGCAAAATCTAAGACACAAAAATCCAGCAGCGCAAAATCTAAAACACAAAAGAGCAGTTCGAAACAATCTACGAAAAGCTCCTCATCGAAGTCTGTGAAGAGTAAAAGTCTATCTGCCAAAAGATCGGCTTCACTTAAAAGTGCTTCTGCCAAACTTTCATCAGAAAAAGCTTCAAAGAGTAAGCCATCGTCATCTGTAAAGTCCAGTTCATCAGCAGCGTCTGCATCCGCATCTGCTTCAGTAGACAAGTCAATAAGCTCAGTAGGTGCTTCATCCTCTATGGACGCAAGCAGCTCTGCTATGTCGTCGATGGATGCAAGTAGCTCTGCTATGTCTTCTATGGTCTCAAGCAGTTCTGCTATGTCTTCTATGGTCTCAAGTAGCTCAGACTTATCTTCAATGTCTTCTATAATGTCGATGTCACCCTCATCCTCGACGTCTTCTATGGAATCAATGTCGTCAGTCGGGCCCAGCTCTTCAATTTCTGCAAGTTTATTCTCTAGAATGGACGCATTTTCTAGTCTTGATCAGAACAGAGTCAGCAGCATTCTTTCCTCGTGCAAAGACTGTCAAAAAGTAGATAATATCCTTGTTTATAAAGAAGGTGATGTGTGGAAGGATTACTCAGGCAAGATCACAATGAAAATGGAAAACGGCTCATTGTCCGACCACTCAGGTGCGTTTAAGGGCAAGGATTGCGGCTGCAAGAAGAATGAAATTCCGCAAATTGGTAAGGTTGGAGAAACAGGAATATACCAAGACAAGAAGGTCAGTAGTGCTAGTTGCAGCGCACAAAATGAATTTATGAAGCAGTTAGAATCCAGCAATTCTGCAGGAGGAAGCACTAGTAGCACGGGTGCCACACAAGGCACGAGTAGTGTAGGATCAGGTGGTGGTGCCGACTCAAGTGTATCAGCCGGCGGAGCTTCTGGCGGTAGTACATCTTCAACTGGCGGGGCATCTGGTGGAGACACAAGCAGTGCTTCTGCGGGTGGAGCTGGCGGCGCTGCTGGAGGAGATACTAGTAGTGCTTCTTCAGGAGGAGCAGGTGGTGGTGCTGGTGGAGATACTAGTAGTGCTTCTGCAGGAGGAGCAGGTGGTGGTGCTGGTGGAGATACTAGTAGTGCTTCTGCAGGAGGAGCAGGTGGTGGTGCTGGTGGAGATACTAGTAGTGCTTCTGCTGGCGGCGTTGGCGGAGGAGGTGCTGGAGGAAGTCCATCCAATAGTGCTGGAGGTGCCGCTCCTGGAGGAGCTGGTGGGTCAGCGGGCGGTGCGCCAATCTCCACTGAAAATAAAAGTGTTTCTTCGTCCGTTATATCAGGTAACACACCACAAGGTCCTTCAACAACAGGGCAAGCTTATAAACCTCCTGCTCCATCTCCCCAAATACCTCAGCAGCCTGTCCAAGCACAGCCTCCGATTGTTTTCAAGGCCATCAAAGTTAAATACGATCTGGCATGCAATGAAGACTCTGGTGAAAATACTGATGCAATTGATAACTGCAAGCCAAAGCCGAAGGGCTACAAGGCCGAGACTGTTACTGTGATTGACGAAAAGAGACTACCTGTAGAAACGGTATTCAAAACCATCACAAGACTAGTTGTGCCTGAGACTATCAGCAAGTATTTCACAAAGGTGTTGAAACCTGAAATGGTGACAATCACAGAGAAACCGGATACCATTGTTAAATACAGCAAACCTTCTACAATAACCAGTATCAAGATTTTGGATCCAAGCACTATTACAAAGATCAAAAGAGAAACAATAAAAATATTGCAGTCACAACAGGATCAGTCTGAATCAGGTGATGAAGAAACTCCACCACCAAAAACCAAGAGAAGACGTAAATCCAAGAAACACAGAAAGTCCAGCAAAAGAAAAGGTGAAAAATGTGAGGATGATGTTGTTACGATTGACAAAACTGTTACAGTTCCCAAGAAGAAGGGCATTGAATGTGTTCCTGATTGCCCCTGCGAATATGAAGATAATTGTGATAATCCTTGCATGGAGATAAAATGTGAAATCGTTTGATAGCTAATAAACAAATATTTATTTTCTAGTTCTTTTTTTGATATTGCAATATTTTCAAAGGTTTTGTTCACAAACTTGTGTAATTAGTGAGATTTCATTAAACAGAGAATCTAAGAAAACAATGAAAGAAAACAGTACAAAGATAGAAAAAGTAACAATTTTAATAAAATAATAACAATTGTAAGTTATGCAGCATTAACAAAGTAGGTTGCTGCAATTAAAATTTACTTGTTTTGAAAATCGAGTTTCACACTTGTTTTGCTTCTAAAACAGTTTCATCCTTGTTATAAAATCAAAAAGGAATGGCAGTGTATGAAAGCTGCATACCTGGCAAGCTTATTAATTTTTGTGAGGGCTGAAATTTTTGTTCCTGACGAAATAACAGATCAAATGGCAGAAAATGCAAGTACAGCCGTAGAGAAGAATGGAAGTGAAGAAAGTGAAGATCCTTTTGTGTCTAGCACATTGAACAACAGCGAGGAAAATGAAAATGAAAACAGGGCCGAGAACTTGACTGATGACAATGATACAGCCTCAAACCTAGTGGAAGGAGAGGCAAAAAACGAAATGGCTGCTGAGAAAAAAGCTAGTGAAAACGAGTCTTCCCAATTAGAGAATAGCGGGAACAAGCTGTTCTCTGAATCAACATCATCGAAAAGTCCTGAAGTCCAAACTTTAAAGCCAGGACAGGCGCCAAAACCCGGGGTCCCGTACTGGACAGAGGTGTTTGTTGACAAGAAGATGAAAAGCGTTTTGGTGAATGTAAAGACTGTCACAATTATAGAGTCCATAGGTAGTGTGAAACCCCAAGGAAATACCAGCTCTACAGTTCTAAATTCGACAGTTGATCCGTATATTAAAATCCAACTCCCATCACAGAAGGTATCCTCCAGCACAAGGTCCCCTACTAAGGCCCTGTCTTCGACCTCAACTGAGAAAAGCAGCACAAGCTCGTCCGTTAAAAGTAAAAGCAAGACCTCATCACAGTCTTCTACATCAGCCAAAACCAAATCCCCAACATTGTCTTCCAGCAAGGGTTTTACTTCATCGGCAAAATCAAAGGTATCATCGATCAAGAAAAAAGTTTTCCCCAAAACATCATCGATCAAAAAAGGAGTCTCTTCTAAGACATCGGCAGCCAAATCTTCGGTGTCGTCATTCAAGCAGGATGCCTTTGCAAAACAGTCTTCTTCGTCTACAACTTCATCTACCAAAAAGCCTTCTGACAAGACTTCTACGACGCACAAGGAAGTTGAGAATAGCAAGTCTCTCGGCTCTATTTTCCATGTTCTCAAGGGCATGCCGAGCGGCGGAAAACAGTCGGAAAGCTTGTATGTTGAAGGAACATTTAAATTCCCTAAGAATAAGTCTTTAAGCAGTACAACATATAAAATGTCAGGATACATTTCGACTTAAAATAAATATTAATTCGAGAATCCTTTTAAATCTAAATTTTGATATTCAAGAGATAGCTCGACACAAAATTTTAGGGTTTTTTAACTTTAATCAGTTTGATTACATTTTCAAAAATGATCAAATACAAAAACATGCTAAAAGAAACATTTACTCATTGATGGAGCACTTCTTCATTTCATTCCCAAGTGGGCATGTTAGTGCTTCCCCATTGATAGAATTCAATTCGATGCAGCTTTGATCAAAATTAGCCTTTGATGCCGAAAGGCCCCTCACAAAGTCAATAAATTCGGGTAAATTCATATTCTTATTTCCACTCTCAAACCTCACGTTTATTTGCCGGTTTTCTTCCTCTTTTTTCCCAACTACACAAACAAGACGGTACCCGGCAGTCTCCGCATTCCTGATTCTTTTGTTGAGAGTCAGCCCCTTTTCATCAAATACTTTGACCTGAAGATCTGAGAGGGTGTTCTTGATAACATTCGCGTAATCCTCAGCGTACAAAGGCACTATCGCAATCTGCCGAGGCGTAAGCCAGAAAGGCAGCTTTTTACCATAGCTTTCGAGTATAATCGCAATCATCCTCTCAATGCTTCCTAAAATAGCCCTGTGAATTATAACAGGACTATTAAGAGTTCCATCAGTGGAAGTATATTTCAGATTGAAACGCTGGGGAAGCTGGAAATCCAGCTGTATAGTGGCACACTGACACTTTCTGCCCAGGGCATCGTACAATACTATATCGATCTTTGGACCGTAAAACGCGCCATCACCCTCATTTATTTGGTAAGGGTGCCCACTAGCTTCTATGGCACTTCTAAGAGCCTTCTCTGCCTCATTCCACTCAGCTATTTCTCCAAGAAAATGCTCGGGCCTAGTTGACAGAAGAAGATCATATTTAAAATCAAACAGCCTATACACATAGTCAAGAAAGTCGAGGCATTTGCCTATCTCAGATTGTATCTGGTCCCGCTGACAAAAGATATGGGCATCATCCTGTTGGAACCTTCTTACCCTTGTCAGTCCGCTAAGTGCGCCACTTATTTCGTTTCTGTGCAGAACTCCAAAATCTGCAAACCTCACTGGAAGCTCCCTGAAAGATCGTTCCACAGACCTGAAAATCAAGCAGTGCGCAGGACAGTTCATGGGCTTCATGGCAAAGTCCTCCTTCTCAATCATGTATATGTTGTCCTTGTAGTTCTGATAATGGCCAGATTCTTTCCACAGATCAGTGGAAAAGATATTTGGAGTTATCACCTCCAAAAACCCTCTTTTACGATACTCTCCTCTCAAAAATTCAACCAGCTTGTTGTAAATATGGGCACCTTCCGGAAGCCAGAAGCAAGATCCTGGAGAGTATTTGTGGAAGAAGAAAAGATCCATCTCATTTCCAATTTTACGGTGGTCCATCTCCTTAGCCCTTTCGATTCGGTCGCAATATTCTTTCAATAAAGTTTTGTTGGGAAATGAAATGCCGTAAATCCGCTGCAAGGATGCATTTTTTGCATCATTCAAAAAATAAACACTACTTGTCTTAAGCAACTTCACCGCTCCAACTCCGCCAGTTGACGGAAGATGTGGGCCCAAACACATGTCATAAAAATCCCCGTTCATGTACACACTTGTTTCGTTCTTAACATTCTTTTCGATAAAATAGGTCTTGCATGGATTATCCTTGTACATTTCCAAGAGCTGCTCCTTCGTTTTGACTACCTTCTCAAACTTAAAATTGGACTTTATGATCTTTCTCATTTCATCCTCGATTGCAGCAAAGTCATCCGTCGAAATCGGTGTGTCTGACTCAACATCATAGTAAAAACCCTCACTGGTTGCAGGGCCGTTGACTAGCTTGCATTTGTGGAGGTTGACCAATGCGTTGCCTAAAATGTGAGAAGAGGAATGCCAGAATACCTCCTTTCCTTCGTCACTATCAAAAGTAAATAGATGCAACTCGCAGTCTTGAGAAAGTACAGTGCACAGGTCAACCATGACTCCGTCTAATTTTGCGGCTACAATTTTTGTTTTATTGGCAGCCTTGACAGCGTCAAAAATTGTGCTGTTCTTGTTTAATGAAAAAACTGTCTCGTTGACTTTCACTGAAATTTGTTCGGTTTGCAACATTTCTCTGGCATAAAAGAATAAATTTTTTAAAAGACAAATTTACTTAAATAAACAAAGCAATAAGTAAAATTTACATTAGTATTATAAAAAATCCTTAACTTACAAATGAGTTATTCAATATCTGTTTTCAAATAAAATGTTCCTTCACTTGTAATTTCATTGAAATTGAACAAGAGAATTGCTGCTGTCAAATTATTGCAATTAGCCTTTTATCCAAAAATACAATAAGTGAAATAATTAAGTCAATTTTTAATTAAGATTTTGAAGATTTGTTTTTGCAGCAATAATTTAAAATACCGCTTTACTAATCAATTTAAATCTATTCGCTATTCATCCGAGGCTTTAATCAGCTTTTTAAGCTGGTCGAAGGGCACCTCAACATCGATGAGTCTTGGCTCGTTTCCAGACAGATCTTCTAGTGTTATTTCTGCCGATTTGATTCTTTTAGACCCTTTTCTTTTGGCAGAACCCTTGGAGATTGTATTTTTTGGCTTTTCATTGCTTTCCACAACTTCAATTACCTTTCCTTTTTTATTAGATTCTACAATCTTAAAGTTGTCAATGATATCAATTGTGCCGATATTTCCTGTGCTTTGCTGGCCTTGCAGTGAAACATTAGAATTAATGCTCTTGTTGCTTGAGATGGCTTTATTTTCATTCTTTGGATCAACCTTACTGGGGTTTTTACTTGCTGGGGAAACGTGAATATATTTTGTTGAAATGGACGGACTGATAGCCTCTTTTTTGAGACATTTTGCTGTAGCAGTGCCACCAAAGGGAACTTTGATCGTTTGAGTATAACTTATAGTTATCGGATCAAGTGATGCGGACGGCTGAACGGGTATCTGGGAGCTACTTGTAGCAGCTGGTACTGATATGGTCGAGAATGCCAGTTGTGTAAATGTCTTTGTTTCTGTAATTGTAGTGGATACTGGGATTGTGCGATCAACTGTTATGCTCTTCTCATTAGTCACTGTCAACTGCTGAGTTATTGTGGAGCTTTTAGTGACAACTTCCGTAGTCGTAACATATTCAGAAAAGGTTGAAGTTACTGTTAAAGTAGATGGTTTTGTGGATTCAGTTTTGATTGATGTTGAGACAAGTGTGCTTGTAAGTGACATTTCTACTGACTTTATCTTGGAAGGTGCCACAGAGTTAATTTTACAATTACTCTTTACATAACAACATCTTAAAGTCTTGTGTGGCTTAATATTGCCAGGTTCCATGCTACCTGTCTTTCTTTTGGGAGAAGTATTTCTTGGGCTGCCAACAGTCTCTTCTTTATTCTCTAAATTGTCATCAGTCTCTGAACTGCTTTCATTGTCTTTTTCATCAGGTCCCTCCTTTTCTACCTCAGACTCAATCTTTTTCTCACTTCCACTACCTAAACTTTTGGAAGGTTGCTCTGTCTTTTCTTTTGGCAAAGAACCATTAATCACCGTTATGACCTGAGTGCTTACTGATAGGACAGAATTTAGAGAGCTGCTGTCATGCCTCCTAGAACGCTCTTTTGAAATGTCTAAATTCTTTTTTGTGCTTGAAAAGGTTTTTGCAGGCACTGAAAGCTTGGAAGAGTTTGAAGGATGAACAGTGCTTTCAACGGAATTTTTCTTAGTCGCAGAACTAACTGGCGAAGCTTTGGTTCTCTTTACTATTTTGATCATACGAAGAATCCTTTGTATGTCCTCTTCGGACCTGGAATCGCTGTTTATAAATTTCATCAGCTCTAGCAGAAATTCATTTTTTAGCTTTTCTGAATCACTCTTGCCATCTTCTTTTTTACTTTCTCCAGAAACACTTTTGTTGGCCTTTTTTGACAGCTTATCAGACTTTTGAGTCTTTTTCGATCCTGAATCTGCTTGATCTACCAAAAATGATGCCCCCAAATTATCTTCAGCAATAAAATCTAGAATCTCCACCAAAGGACTCTTCTTATTTCCAAGGTCTATTGAAGTAGTCGAAGATGCTGAATGTTTAGAAGTCTTTTTCACACTGTCTACTGAATGAGACTGAGGTTCTGAGGCACGTGTTATGACAGAAGCAAATGACGTGACCAAAGTGACTGTTGAGACGGACAATGATTCTGAAGCTTTTGGAGTCGGTGTTGGAATAGAAGACGATATAGAAGAGCTTTTATCTGTAATATTAAATTTTATATTGTCTCGCAGTTTGCCAATTTTGCTTTTCAAATACTTTTCAGGGGTTTTTTTGACTATCGAAGATGTGCTGGCTGTCTTTACATGACTGCTTTCTTTGGAATAATCTCTGGGCTCAACTGTGCTCAGTGCAAAATCTGTTGATGCGGATGTTGAGGGAAAGACCGAAGTTTTGATGACTATTGTGCTTATGCATTTGCCATACTTGAAAAGCAATGAATTGATCATGCCAGTCAACTCCTTGTTCAACATCGAACTGTTTTTTGGATCGGCGATCTTTGGTTCTGAAACACTAGCTGATCTGCTATTCACTAGGATTGAAGGTCTGGCTGTTGAGAACATCTTTTCTTCTCTTGAGGAAATTGAAGCTGAGGTAGTATCTGCTGCCCCGTGTGTTTTATCAGTAGTCTGGCTAGTAAAAACATCAGTAGACTGCGGAATAGCAGTAGATTCAGTAACAGAGGAAAAAGACTTAGATTGTCCAGCAGAAGCACTTTTGTGCACACTGGGCCCTATGGTCATGTTGTATTTTTTTAAGGTATCCATTATGGTCGAGAACAAATCTTTATCGTTTTTATGAATCGATGAACCATCCAGATTCTTAGTTGCTTCGGTGGAAGAACTATGACTAGTTTTAGTTAAAGGCAACAAGATACTTTTCAGCTTTTCTAATATAGCCCTGTCCAGCATATCTGGGTCGACAGCTCTTGCATCTTTTGTGAAGGGCTTTTCAGGTACCACCGAAATTGATTTACTTTTAGAATCAAAAGTCGTAGACGGCAGGATAATTTTGCCTGGATTTTTAAGAATTTCTCTTTCTTTGTTAAAACTTTCGCTGTAAAAGCTTTTGCTACCTGGGCCATTACTTGAATAAGCAGAATTTATAGGAATGATCTGTACTATTTCATCTTCATATACGCTATCAGGCATTCTTCTCTTGTTGAAAGGTTTAAAACGTCCGTCTTTGTCAGGTTTTGTGTAAACAAAGTCTTTTTCTCTTGTCTCAGCTCCGGCATCATTTTTTTCTTGTGACCCGAAATTTCCATAGGGCGATGCTGGACTTCTGTCCAGGAGTACTTTTATAGGTGATTGAGACGGATACGGAATGCTCTCGGAAACAGCTGCATTGTTTAGAGTTTCTGCTTTTTCTTTCTCCAAAATAGCCACGACTTTGCTCATAACTCTGATGTAATCATCTTTTTTATTCTGCAAACTTTTTTCTAATTCATCTAGCCTGTGATTCAGGTGATCCGAAGAATCTACTGAACTATTTTTGTAGCTAGTTTCAGGCTTGACAACTGAAGAAGCCTTACTCTTCACAATCGTGACGGTGGATGTATTCGTTATAGTCAGTGTATTCTTTGTCTTCTCACTTTTTTGCGCTTTTGCTGAAAACGATTTTGAGGAATTCGTAACAACTGCAGGTTCTCGAATAGTGAAGTTGTGCGTGACAGTCTCAGTAATGGTTTTATACAGCTGCTCTTTAGTGGTGCTGTCAGATGATTCGCTTTTTTGTTCGATTGATTCAGTATGAGTGCTAGTCTTCAGATCCTTTTTTGATGTTGCTTCACTCACAGTTTTCAGATGTTCTTCAGAAAGACTAGTTTTTGACTCAGAGCTGGTCTGGCTAGTCCTCATCCCGCTAGTCGAAGATTTTTCTAAAACTGAGTCCTTTAAGGTGTCTCCACTTTTTTCTTGCGATGATGCTGAAGTCTTTGCATCGATCGGAATCTTCTTCTCTGATTGAGGACTGTCAGCTTGGTCTCTTAGAATGAGCTTGGAAGGTACATATGTCAGTCTTTTGGTGCTTTTGGGGTTCTCATCTCTGATTTTTTCTGTTGTATTTTTTGATATTTCCTTGTTCTTTCTCAGATCTACAGTTATTATGTCGCTATTTAAATGATTAAACACAGTAATTGTTCTGCTAGGCTTGAGTCTTTTAGCTTGATTGTTAACATCCAAAAATGTCTCTACTTTTGGCTGCTGGTTCTTATCATTCTCATATGATTCTGAATCGCCATGTTTTCGTGCTGATCTACCAGTTTTACCCTTGTTTAACTTAGCCTTAATCTTGACTTTCTGTAAAGCGATATTTTTAGAGTTTTTTGCAGTTTTTTTGGAGGCTTCTTGCTGAGAAGAGCCTTCAGACTCTTTTTTTGACGGCTTTTCCTTCATAAATGTAACTGTTTTAGAATATTGAGTAACTGTTTTTGTAATAGTATCATTTTTCTTAGTCTTTGGTGTGTTAGTCTGGCGGTAATATTCATTTTTGTAATATCTTTTCAGACTTGCACCGGGAAAGAAAGCCTTGTTATCAATTTTGTCGTCAAAAAGCTCCAAGCTATTATCTAAATTGGGTTTTTTGGCAGATGTTTTTAAAAGCTGCAATTTTGGATTAAAACTCTCAACTGCATCCTGCTCCATGCTTGAAATCTCTTCAATTAGATCCTTTAGATTTTTATTATCAAATGTCTTATTGTTTTTCTTAGATATTGCAATAGCCTTTCTGGTATAAGGCTTTTCTACAATATTTTGGATTCTGGGACCTTCCAATGACAACCCTAAATCTTTTGTCGATGCTTTTTTGTTCTTTTCCTTTACATATTTTGTGACTGTCAATACCTGGATTTTTTCATCATTTCCAATCACAGGCACTGGGTTGGCTGTTATGTCATTGAATGAAGCAAGATTCTTAGCCAGGCACTCTGAGGTTCTGGTAGGCATTGCCTGAGTTTTAATTAAATTTATTGGCAATATTCTTTTTGAGATCTTGGCAGGTACTGTCTGGCTTGGAATGAAGTTAAATGCGGGTTGAGGAGTATTGTAAAGAATCCTATTGAACATTAGCTTAGAATCATTCTGGCTTTGATCTTTTACAGTGACCGTTGAATACTGAACAAAGGGAACCGTGATTCTCTGTGTAACAATACTAGTCAATGGCTTCGATGTTTCTGTCTTGATGGAATTCTGGTAGATCGGAACAAGTATTGGTTTTATTACAGTGCTTGTTATATTTCTAATAATCATTTGTGTCTTTAGATTATCAGGCTTCATCTTGTTCTGTAAATTCGGCTTTCGCATTATGTTAATTCCTGGATTGCGGTTTAAGTTGTCTCCCCTCTTGTCTATAACCTGACTGTTAATAATCCTTTTATTTGGTATGTTCCTGTTTCTATAAGCATATTCACAATGCGAACTGCTTATATTTTGCAGTGGGTTGTGGCATCTTTTGAAATAAGGTTCCTGAACCATCAATGAAATTGGGCTTTTCTGATTTTTGATCTTGAACTGTGGAATATTGGCTTTAAGAGGATTGAAGGAGGGAATACGATTGTTGATGGGACTTGTTGGTCGATTCCCTCTGGCATTGAAGGCCTGAACAGATCTATGCTTGAAGTTGGGTGGTAGTAGCTTCGGATTCATGGATGGGCATCTGAATCCTGGGCACTGAGCATTCCTAGACTGATCTTTTATTTTCAGCTGTCTTCTTTTGCTGATATCTGAAAATGCCATGTTTAAGGCGTAAATCGATGAGATCATTAGTTGCAAGAACATCATTCTGTATTTGTTTCATTCATTTTTTCTATATTGTTTTTTTCAGTTTCAAAAGATTTGTTTATTCTGGAAAATACTAGAAATCTTTATTATTTACATTTGTCTGCTGAGTACTGCTATTTATGCAAAACTATGATCTAAAATAAAGATTATTCTTAGTGTAAACTATGATCTAAGTCATAAATTATTTTAATACAAAGCTATGATCTAATAAAATATTCAGTTTAAGGATAATATGCCAATCTTATGATTTCTTTAATTGTAAAATTCACTCTGCTTATTCCTAGGCTATTTTCTATGATTTAAAAGCAAGCAGCTTTGGCTATAAAATATTTATTCTGCTGGATACTTTTTAGGAAGGAATTCTACTTCTCACTAAACTTGTAGCCCATGAGTTCAAGCAAGGGGAACTTGCTGGATGTGTTTCAGAAAATACTATCCTTCTCTTCTGCAGACATTCTTGGCGACTTAAATGAAATCTACAATCGTATAGACTCCTGCACTGCACCGGCAGTCCTGGCCTTTTTTAATGCTTTGTTGGAAAACGAAGCTGCTTGCACTTTTAGAGACACAGAGGAGGAGATAGTAAGTAACATCAGACAGAAATTGTCTGTTTGTCTTTCAAACAACTTAAAGCATCTTATTTTGAATAAGAAAATAGAAAGTCCCGCAAAAAGCGAGCAAAATAAGGAACCAGAGGACATCTTCGAAAAATGCAAGAAAGTCATACTTGAAACTCTGATTAGAAAATCTAAATATGAAATCTCTAACAACATAGACTTGTTCTTTAACAGAGACAATCCTCACAAGTGCACACCCGATACACTAATAGAATCACTGCTCAAATATTTGAGAATTGTATCGGCTAAGGACTCCGTACAGATCCTGAAGGAGATTGTCTACAACTCTACAGAAAATGACGTCAACGCCATACTTGAGTGTTTTGAAGAGTCGCCTGAAAATTTTGACATTCTTCTGCTGATTTTTAAATTTTCTAGGGCAGACATTCTTGAGCTTATTTACAATGCTATCTACTCTGAGAAAAAGTACTTTAAAAGACCTTTGGTATGTGCATTGCCTGATCTTGACTATGATAAAGTCTTGCCTCTGATAAAGGACTACAACTGGGACATAGCAGCAAGCTTGATCGAATCAAGGCCTGAGATTGTGACAAAGTTTTGCAACTACTTTAACGAAGGGCTAATTGGATGCACCAGAGCTTTTTTCATCGAAAAAATGATTGAGCAAGACACAATCTTTTCTCTTTACCTGCAAGATCTAAAGTTATCGTCTGAGGAGTATCTTGATCTTGCAGCAAGAAACAAGAACATGGCCATGCAGTACTTTTCTATAGTTGCATCGGAAGATGACATGCTTGAGTTGACAAAAATTTTTTCAAAAAAAGATCAGAATTTTATAATTGATTTTGTAAAAAAACACAAGACAGACGATAAAATTGAGGCATTTATAAAGTGCTTGACAAAAACTATGAGATTTACGGGAGACCTAAAAAGCTTTATTATTGAGAACTTTGCTAAGCAGGAGAAATATTTCCATAGTTTGATCTCTTATCTGAGAATGGACGAAATTGAGGCTTTGCTGACTAAATATTATGTTCCTGAACTGAGTGTTGAAAGCCTGCTGCGAAAAATGTATCCCCAGGAGCTGATAATTGAGATAAGCAAATTCCAAGATTCAGCACTTGGCCTAAAGCTTATTTCTGATTGCATCAACAGCAGTCGATTTGACGACAAAGATTGGGTTCTAGCCATGAAATTCTTGGAAACAGTTGATTCAGCTATAAAATTCCACATGTGCAATCTTATTTTCAAAAAAAAATCAAATATCAAAAACCAAGCAATCACACTTCTTAAAAGATCGATCAACAATTCTGTATGGGATAATCCATTGGCGACGTCTGAGATTATAAAATGTATTGAGACATTGGGTGAAGACTGCATTTATGTGTTTGATGCTATGACCGAGGAAGAGGTTATTTTTGTATTTAGAAAGTCAATAACAACTGAGAGACGGATGAGGAGCTTTTTCAAAAACTTTCATGGGCATTTTACACCTCTTCTCGGCTTCGTTGACAGATGCTTAAGAAAGTTATAGTAAAATGGAAGCTTTTTGGTGAATGTGAAGCGTGTAGGAGATAGCAAAAATTAGAATCAAAAGACTTTCATTTACTGTGAGGCAGATTAATCTTTGATCATTGTCATTTTATTTGATTATTGTTCTCTGTGCTGAGATTTAAGAACAGGAATGAGGTTGTATCTTAACAGTAATTAAAATCTTTGACTAAAATACAAAAAGTAAAGAGAATGTTGAGTATTGTTAGTAAACATTTATTATGAGATTAAATATTCAACATAAAATTCAGATTAAAATACAAAAATAAATTTTTGAGTAAAATTTGCAAAATTTTTATTTACGAATAAAAACTTGTTGGCAGCCCATCCTTCTTGTTGAAGAGAACCTTATCTCTTGACTTTATAAAGTCAGCCATGGCCACAAACTTGCGTCTTTCACGCAATGCGCTCATTCCAGCCTCTGTGCATATTGCTTTGATGTCTGCACCACTTAGATCATCCTTGGATGTAATCAGTTCTTCCAAGTTAACGTTTTTGTCAAGCGTCATGCGGGAAGTGTGAATGGAGAAGATACGCCTCTTTGTTGCAACGTCGGGCATGCCAAATTCAATTTTTCTATCAATTCTTCCCGGCCTGATCAATGCGCTGTCGAGGGACTCGATCTTGTTTGTGGCCATCAGCACTTTTATGTCATCTCTGGTGTCAAAGCCATCCAGCTGATTCAGCAGCTCAAGCATGGTTCTTTGGATCTCCTTCTCACCCCCTGAATCAGAATCAAATCTCTTGTGTCCGATAGCATCGATCTCGTCTATAAAAATAATTGCAGGAGCATGAGCTTCTGCAACTTTAAACATCTCTCTAACTAGCTTTGGACCATCTCCAAGGTACTTTTGAATGAGCTCAGAGCCCACAATTCGCAGGAATGTAGCAGAAGTGGAGTTTGCCACGGCTTTGGCCAAAAGCGTTTTGCCAGTCCCAGGGAGACCATAAAGAATGACGCCCTTGGGAGGCTTGATTCCCATTTCTTGGAACAGTTCAGGGTTGGTGAGAGGAAGCTCAACACTTTCCTTTATTTCTTGGATCTGCGATTCCAACCCACCAATATCAGCATATGTCTCTGTTGGAGCTTTTTCCAGTTTCATTACGGAAACAAGAGGATCCACATCGGATTCCATGACACCCACAACTGAATGGTCTTTGTTGTGCAAAATGACAGTACAGCCAGGCTCCAGCAAGTCTTTATCCACAAAGCTCATGATAACACTGTAATATTCGAGACCCAGCCCAGAGGACACAATAGCATGGTCATCATCAATGAACTCTTCTAATGTTCCGATGGCAAGAGGATGTCCTCTCAACTGGTCTAGGATGAGTCTAGAGTCGTCTCTTTCGTTTGGGTTGGTCTCTACCAGCCCAAGAAGATTCTCTTCTAGTGAAAGAAATGCCTTTATTTTCTGGAGCTTCAGAAGCTTCAGATTGCATTTCAGGGCAGGTGTGACTATTGGCAGTTTCGAGCAGTTCTTCGAATCCTTGACTCTCTTTTTTCTTTTTAGATTTATTATTGAATTATCTGTTGTTCTCTTTGGAGTTGCAGATGTGTTCCCCATTGGGCTTACAAACAGACAAAAAATGTATGTTGAATAAAAAAGTGTAAGTTGAATAAAAAAGTGTATTCTGTATAAAAAAACATCTGGAGAATAAAAACATCTGGAGAATAAAAACATTTGAAGAATAAAAAATGTATGTTGATAAAAATATTTGAAGAATAAAAAATGTATAAAAACTGCTAATAAATCCTATTAACAAATTCTTATAACAAGCTCTTTAAAATAAAATTAATCAGAGAGCACAATTTATTTTTGAATATCCTTCAGAAACATTACACTGACTGACTATTTCTTTACGTTCTTTTTTTGTTTAGTTGTCTGCTATACTTTTTAACATCCTTGCTTCTTCTAAACTTTTCCAAAATAAGAAAATGCTTCACATTCTTGCTTCCTTCGTCATCTATGACAATCCCGCCATAAAAGCCTGCCTTTTTTGCTTCACATTTCAGAATTTCTATTTCTTTCTTCCCACAATAAAATTGGACTGCTGCTGACTTCCTTACAACATTGTACAATGACCTGAAAAATGTTCGAATCCGTTTTATAGGAACATGCTCATTCTTGTATGACTGGAAAAGCCACTGCACAGCACTAATGCTAATGGCATAGTCGAAGCTCTCGTCTCTAAACGGAAGCTCTTCTCCAATGTCTGCCTGTATCAGCCCCAGATTCTTGCTCTTCTGCCTGGCCACAGAAAGCATGTCCTGAGATATGTCAACACCAACCCATTCATATCCATTTTCGCTCAGTATTTGCCCAGAAAGACCGCCCCCACACCCAATATCTAGAAAAAGTGGGGCTTCACAATCTACCTTCAAGAGATCAAGTGCTCTCTGTGTTATATCGCCCTGTATCTTAGTAATCCTGCTATTATTGTTGTAGTTCTTGCTCTCTTTCTCATTGTAGTACAATTCTGCTGGAGCAGTTAATTCTGGCAATAATCCCATGTGCAACTTAAAAATATTTTACAAATAGCAAGATTTTTTGCAGTGTGCAAGCTAAGGCATTCTTTTGCATCCAAAATAAATTTGCAGTGTCTTAATGACATAATATTCTAAAGTAAAACATGCCTTAATAACAATGCTACTTCATTCTGATTGAGGCAATCGGCACTGATAAAATTTTTACTATTTTTTACTTTTGATTAGCTGTTTCACAAGAGATTTAATAACAACCATAATGGAAGAAAATAAGGCAAGTTGAGATTAAGTCAGTTTTGTATTGCCAGTCCTATTTTTCAGCTGACTGCTGTTTATACAAAAGAATTATTCCTACCCTTATGGAGGAGTATGCAGAAATCATTTTAAGACTTTTAGAAGAGAAGGCTTCGATTAGCTCGGATGAGATTCCGATTCCGTACTCGTGCTTGCATGGTGTGCTGCTATCATTGGAGAGCAAAAATCAAATAGTTTTTGAAATAAAAGAGAAACACAAGAAAGTTCTAACAGATGAAGGAAAAGACTTGTTGGAGTATGGCTCGCAGGAGTACAACTTGTTCAACTCAATAGGAGACAATGGGTCAGACATTAGCATCCTTGAGAAGTTCCCACTTGGTGCCAATTATGCATTCAAAAACAAGTGGATACGTGCGGACAAGGAGAAAGTGTACAGAAACAAAGAGGCAGTGGAGGACTCTGTTGTCAAGCAGCTGGGTGCACTGTCTGTTTTGACAGAGAAAGAGTTCAGCGACTTGAAGAAGAGAAAGCTTGTAGACCAAAGCAAAACCAATATTTATATAATATCCAAGGGATCAAGCTACGGAATTGCAGAGAGCTGTAATGTAGAACTTACTGCAGAAATTGTTGCCAACTACCAAGGACAGAAGTTCAAAAAGTACAATTTCAACACAGTTGGGAACATTCCTAACTGTGGATCGTTGCATCCGCTGATGAAGATTGGCGAGGAATTCAAAAAGATATTCATAGAAATGGGGTTTGCAGAGATGAAGACAAACAGATACGTTGAGTCCAGTTTTTGGAACTTTGATTCACTTTTCCAGCCACAATGCCATCCTGCAAGAGATGCTCATGACACCTTTTTCCTGAAGAATCCAGAATTTGCCGGCAGCTTTGAAGACGAAGAATATTTGAAACGGGTGCAAGACGTGCATGAAAGCGGTGGATTTGGATCCAAGGGGCACCAGTCAGTCTGGGACAGAAGGGAAGCCATGAAGAACATTCTCAGGACCCACACCACAAGTGTCTCATCAAGATATCTTAAGGATCTAGCTAACGATTTCAGGCCTGTCAAGCTTTTCAGCATTGACAAAGTGTTCAGAAATGAAAGTGTAGATGCAACGCATCTGGCTGAGTTCCATCAGGTTGAGGGGCTGATTGCAGGAGAGGGCATCACACTAGGTGATCTCATGGGGTTCATGGGAACATTCTTCGAGAAGCTGGGATTGAAGAATATCAAATTTAAGCCTGCTTTCAACCCATACACTGAGCCGTCGATGGAAGTTTTCGGATATCACGAGGGACTGAAGAAGTGGATTGAAATTGGGAATTCAGGGATTTTCAGGCCAGAAATGCTTGGACCTATGGGATTTGACGAGTCTGTCACTGTTATTGCGTGGGGCCTTTCTTTAGAAAGACCAGCCATGATAAAATATGGTCTCAACAACATAAGAGACTTGGTTGGCCACAAGGTTGACATTAACTTTATAAAAAAGTGCAAAATCATTCATTTCTGATGAATTAAATTTATTTCCTGAAATTTTTTTTAATTTTGCAAAAATTTGTGCAACTTTCTTCAGTTGTAAACTTTATTTTGGTTTTTGTTTTGCTACTCTTTGTTAAGTATTGTTAAATATTTGGCATTCTTGAAATAATCAATGTAATAAATTTTATTTTACTATCCTCAATGATTATTTATGAGCCAGTATTCCCAGCAGACATTTTAAGCTTCGACCTGGCCAACTTGGATTCAAAGTCTGAAAACTTTACATTCGACTACTATCTTGACTACTTCCTCAAAAACCAGTCTCATTTTTTTGCTGCAAAGCTTTTTGGAGGACAACCGCACTCTCCTTCTCACATGATTTACACAAACCCGGTTGTAGGATACATTTTTGGGAAAAAAGAGCTGAAAGAGAAGCTGTGTCTGCATTTGAGTGCTCTTTCTGTTGCACCTTCCTACAGAAAGCTTAAAATTGGAAGCAAGCTGATGAGGCTGTTTGAGGAGAATGGTGATAGTGTAAATGCTTGGTTTTCTGATCTTTTTGTCAGAGAGTCTAACGCAGCTGCAATATTGTTCTACAAGAAGCTTGGATACGAACCATACAGGAAAATATTCAGCTATTATTCATATCCTGCTGAGGATGCCTTTGAAATGAGAAAGTCCCTCCAAAAAGACGTAGAAAAAACCTGTCAGATCAGAGTAAAGGATGTGGATACAAAGGAAATGTAGGATATTCAAGTTTTTAGCTCAGACTCTCTGTATGTTTTGAATAAAAATTCTGAAATCTTTCTTTTACCTAAAATAAGTGTTCTTAATCTCATTAAAAATAAAAGTTACAAGATTCTCAGATATTCTTCAGAAAAAATCAATAATTTTTTTTAAAGGTTGTCTAGAAAGTATTGTATATTTTATTTTTAAGAGAATGTAAAAGGACAATTTAGGCAAAGCTTTATTTTAAATAATAGTTGAATAATTGACCTTGATATAATTAACCAGATCACAGAGATTGGAAAATCTCTTGTTTTTTACCAAAAGCCAGTCGCCATCAATCTTGACTAAAATCTTTCTGTTTGCCACCAAAAACTCGATGTATCCTAGAAACTCCCGTGAAAAATAAAGTGAATATCTGGTGTATTCACCTTGGCTGTTGGAATATGCTCTAGCTTCCTCAGAAGTCCTAAAAAAATACTTAAATTTCATAATTTCTTCTATTCTGAGATACATCTTTTTAACAAAGGTTTCAATGAACACATCAATAGAGTCATAGTGCCTATCTCTGTATTCATAGAATATTCTCACAGAGCTTCCTCTTTCATAGCATTCCCTGAGCTTAAAACTGTAAAAAAGATCATCTTGTATTTTGCAGACAACTACACAGTGGTTTTCTGAAGACGAAGGCCGTACCAGAATACTAAAAAGCTTGTTTCGCATGTACTCTTCAATACTGCTTCCGTTTAAGTTTCTGAACAAATTGTGTGTTTTGTATTTGTTCACTGGCTTTTGCGTATTTTCAACTATCATTCCTGTGTAGCTCAACTGCGAAGGGGTAAAGCCACTAATCTCAACATCAACAATCTGGTTTACAGAGCACTCGCAGGTCTTTTTGACATATACTGTAGCATTATTAACAAGAATAAGATAAAAATCGGTTCCGACCTTTGAAACAGTGCCTGAGTATAACTTGTTCTCCAAGTGAGGCACAACATCGTTGAAAATTTGCATATCAGTTGCACCCGTAAAATAAATCTCATTGTCCCGCAGTAGTATTTTTCTCACTACATCAAGACTATGGGTATCATCAGTATCTTCAAGATTCGAGGCGAGAACCATCGCTTTGATAAGGCTTGGTCGAGAAATAATCAGTTCTGCAATATCGTTAAAGTCCTTGTTTATGTCATATTTATCCTTGCCTTGGATCTGGTCGCTGTTTGAGAGAACAAGTTTGTGGTAGGCGCCTTTACAGACAATTACAGCAAGAGAATAGAAGTTAGGATGGACAAAGGTCCTATCAAGCGGATTTTTGGATGATTTGAGATTGAACCAAGTGCAAACATTGGCAAATTTGATGGAATTAAAAATTTCCTTGAGATTGTCAAGTGTCTGAAGATGCTCGTAGTCAAAATAACGTTCGGATAGATTGATCTCAAGTATGTTAAAAAGAGTGTATCCAAATTTGTGGAGAATTGTATTGTGCCAATCTAATTTATGAACAGCGCAGGCTATCTTAATGGCTTTCTCGATCATTTCAATGTTGTCCCACTTGAAATTCTCCAATGGAAGCCCACTTCTGAGAGAGTACAAAGCTTTAGAAAAGTACAGCACTGGATTCTGCACCAGAAGTGCAATATTGTAAGGCACTGAAAGCTCTTTCGTGTCTTTAAAATAAGACAAGCATCTCGGGACATACAGGAGATTGAGCTGGGCATGCTGGATGAAAAATCTGACATTTGGAGAGGTCGAGGTAATGCAAATGTTTCCTACGCCCAGCAGGAAATTTCTTAACTCAGCAGTTTGATGCTCTTTAAAAACACCAGTTGACATGATTACTCCAAACTGGTCGATTTTGACAACAAAAAAATGGTTTTGATCATAAAAAATTCCTGCAAAGCTTTCGGTACGTCCTCTTAGAGAAATAATAAGATCGACTAGTTCGCTCAGACCATACTCACCTTCTAGTATCCCACTGTGTAAATATCTTGTTTTTATAGCATCTGTATTTACATGTATGGAGTCAAAAGCAACACTGATTACATACCTTCGTATCTCATTATAAACATCATTTGAGTCAGTAGTGTAAAGTCTCTGCAAAAATTCCAGAGAGTTAACAGAATTCCTATCATAGTGCTGCCCATCTAAAATTTGTGCCTCATAGCACCTGTTGACACGGTCGATGAATGTAGAATTTGAAGAAACTTGATTTATGATTTTTTTAAAATGTTTCCTAACATTTTCCTTGTCACAATCACTCAAAGACACAAGAGTTTTGTTGAAGCTGGTCTCTTTTGCAGTAGATTGCTCATCGGCCCATCCATCACCTTGGAAGTCGGCATTTGAATTAGCAATGCTAAATGGCAGTTCTATGTGGGACCGGGGAACATATTTTCTTTCGAAGGCAATGAGATTGTCTGAATATTCATTAATGCTAAGAAAACCAGCCATGCCTTTTATTGAAGACTCGTCTATGCTGAAAGAGTTGAAAGCTCGCAGACAATCGACTTCTCTGGATTTCTGTATTGAAGATTTTCTGGCATTCACAAATGCAGTGTATTCCTTAATCAAATCTGCCACAAAATACAGCTCTTTAACAGACATTTTGTTGAGGTGGAACGAACAGTATTCAACTGAGTATCCATCAAGCAATAATTTGAGTATGTCAATGCTAAAGTCTTTGAATAGTGTCTTGTATCCCTGAATGATTTTTGTAATGTAATTATAGCATTCTAAAGCATCCACCTTTTGCGGCATTGCATCTGTTTTCTCATCAAAGTCGGCTTCACTTCTTCCTCTATCGTAAATGTATTTGTATTCATCTCCATGGCCAAAAATCTCATCAAACAATGGCTCAAAATCTCCTTCTATGACACTGGATCTATCAAATGACTCGCTTGAAACAGACTCGTCGCTTTCATAGCGTTGCCTTTTTGTTTGAGGCAGCCTCTTCCTGTGGATGATTTCTGAGTCGCTGCTAATGCTGTCCATAAGCTTAAAGGGAACAAAAATTTTAAGAATTATGTTGAGTAGAATTTGTAATGCCCTTTATCAGCATGTTTTGTTGCAGCTTACTTGCTATGGTGCATCTGTTATTTTAAAGTTGGTGTGTTTTTGGCACACAGAGGTCTTGCATAAACTCAAATAAATTTTCTTTCTAATTTTGTTTGCAATTGCTGATAAAAATATATTTGCATAAGAAAGAAGAGAATAGTCAGACTTGACACGGCAGGCTATAATGAAACTAGCAATGCTGTTATTTTTTATGTTTAAAATGTGATTTGATTTATTTATGGCATGCTTTTGATTCTGCATAGAAACTAAATAAAATTATTACAACATGGGCTTGATTTACCTTTTCAAGCATAAAAATGCAAATTTATGTTAAAATTGGCAGCAAAGCTCTGTGACAGCTTGTTGCCAGTTTCTTGTAGAAACAGTGTTTCTAGACACTTCTGCTTCTCAAAAATTTTAAAAAATTTTGCAGAAACCAATTGCCCTCAAATGGTTGGACTTAACGAGAGGAAGCCCCGCTTTAAGAGAGAGGAAGAGTGGATTCCAAAGACCGACTTGGGAAGGCTAGTTAAAATGGGCAAAATTACAAGCATTGACACTATTTTCAGAAGTTCAATTAGAATCCAGGAGCCTGAGATTGTTGACCATCTGCTGGGAAAGGCTAACTTGAAGGAGGACCTTGTTTCTGTGCAGTCAGTCCAGAAGCAGTCCAAGGCTGGCCAGAGAACATCTATGAAGGTCGTTGCTATTGTAGGGACACAGAGTGGGCATATTGGCATTGGAACACATTCTGCAAGAGAGCTTTCTACTTCAATCAAGGCTGCAGTCAACAAGGCCAAAATGAACATTATTCCGGTCCGCATGGGACAGTGGGATGGTGAAGGCAACATTAGACACACTGTTATCACAAAAGCGTCTGGAAAGTGCGGCTCTGTGACAGTGCAGGTTGTTCCAGCTCCTATAGGAACAGGCGTTGAATGCTCTGACATCCACAGGAGAATCTTCGAATTGGCTGGAATTCAGGACATCTTCGTCAAGTCTTACGGATGCACAAAGACCACTGAAAACTTAGCAAAGGCAACATTAAAAGCATTGGAGGCATCCAGCAACATGTTCTTACCACAGAACTGGAATGACAAGCCAATGATTCTCAATCCACTTGTTGAGCATGCTGACATTCTCATGCAATTAGGAAAAACATCTTTTAACTAAATATTTATTATTTTACATCTTTTATGTTGTGCTTTTTGAATTATTGGTTGAGTTATGCTTTTATTTGTTGAGTTGACGGGAAAACTAGCGTGATTTGAGATTCATTGTAGAACAAATTAAAGGCTGTTGTCTTTTTTTATTTGAGTAATTGTTTAGATTTTTTCTAAGATTTTGAAAATAAAATAGTGTAAAAACTTTGTGTTTTTGAGAATTTATTGTTGGATTATTTAGAAAATAAATGTCTTAGAAATTCCCTAGGTGGTAAAAACTATCTTTCTAAGGCTGTATTACAGATGATCAACATTTCAGCCAAAAACGAATAATTCTTTATTTTACTTTTAACAACACTCACTCGTTATTTTCCAATGAAAAATCCTTGTCCATTGTCTTTTTTTTAGCATACGCCTGGATTGCCTTTTCAATCAAAACTTCGTATTCTATTTTAGATTTTGGCTCGGAAAGCTTTTCTAAAAACTGCTGCAGCATTTTCAGGTCTAAAAAAGGGTATTCAATAAATTCTTTCTGCTTTATTACAAAATAGGTCATTCGTGACAGCTCTTCGCCCTGTGCTTCGCTATTGCTAGCCATAAAGAACACCTGCTCAAACAGTGTCTTCCAAGACTTTAAGCAGTCGACATCCTTGCAAGCAAGCCCGTTTTTGTCTAAAAAAACCTTCAAAGACTCAGGCACGCGTGGATGACTGTTTATTTCAAGGTCAAAATTGTCTCTTAAAGGTTCAAAGGGCAGCTTTGTATTGGACTCAAAGAAATAGTCAATATTCGTATGCTTAATCGCCGCCTTTCCCTCTTTACAACTCAAATTAGAAGCTTTGGTCGCGCTTTCTACAGATAATTCCACTATGCCTTTATCTTTAGATGGCTTAATCTCATCTTCAGAATATTGCTTAAACATGGATTTGGCTTCTGCTGCATTCTTATCGTAGCTGATTGCATCATCCACTATTAAATTCTTAAAATTTTTTAATGTTGGCTGATCTTCATTGAGCTTAAAATTTTTACTAAACATCAAGTCTTGTAAACCTGCCTTTGGCCCACTCATCTCAAGCTTCGTCTCACTTTCAAATTGTATGTTTCTGCTACTCGCAACTGCCTTTACTGGCTGCTTAACAGTTTTATTTCCAAATGGCAGATTCCGGCCGCTGTAATCACGCAACGCTGCAAGGTCGGAATCTTCAGGGCTGCCTCTTTGGCCCTGCAAGTCCTCGACATAAAAACAGTATTTTTCAGAATCCATGCTAGGGCTTCTGTTTATGCTTTTCTGCGGCATCTCAGGTTGTCTGCTTGCAAAACACTCTTGATACTCCACATTTCGAAACCCAAGGGATTCCTTGGCTCTAACTCCTGGATTCACAGGCACAAACTTATCTGAATGAATATCTCCAATGCTCATCTTTTGGCTCTTGCCGTTATGCCCATCAAAGCCATTAAATTCGGAGGGAAATTTTATGCTATCGTACTTTGACCTGTAAAACTCATCATTTCTTTTAGGACTGGCATCAGTTCTGTTGAGGAAGTCAGATAACTGCTCGCTATTTTGCTCTCGAAAATTAGAATTATGCTTTTTGTCGAACTTCTGCACAGGCTTGTTTTGGATCCTGCTGGTGTCTGCTCTTACAAAGTTTGAACCATATTGTGTGTCATTCACCATGGAATGCTTTTTAGCAGAAGGATCCACAGACCTTAAGTCTCCACTTTCCTGGGGTGCAATGTAAAAGTTGCTGCAGGGAAGCTTCTTCTCTGGTACACCGCTAAGCGGCATATTGGGACTTCTAGCAACAGAGTTTCTCATCATGTCCTGATTGCAGCCCTTTTGCCGGGGACTGGATTGGAAAATCTCAGAGTTAATTCTGGCCTTTATTGGGGCAATACTTTGCGCTGAATTATAATTTTGATTTGAGAACTTTGCTGGCTCTTTTGCTACAGCCGGAGCCTCTGGCTTGTATTTGTAATTATTTTCTGAACCTGAAAAAATGTGTTGTGGTTCGAAATATACATTTTCAGCAGGTCTTTGCGTGTTTTTACTCTGAAATTCCTTGCTCGAGCTGTAGTACTTGTTTGCAGTTTGATTCGACGCTTGATATGAAAATGCTGCTGGCTTGTCCTGGTAGCTGGGATTGCTGTTTAAGTCCATGCTTCTTTTCCCATTGTCAAACTGATTTGTAAATGCTTGAAATTTATTCTGTGGCGCGAAAGACTGTCCATAGGTTTGCTGGACTTTAACATATGGCGGGATATTGCCATTTATAATTTTCTGGTTGTTTTCATGTCTTTGGTCTGTGTTGGGCATGTTGTTCTGCAAAAAGACGCTTTTTGGCGAGCTCTGCTTAATTTTCTTCAACTTTTCATTAATGTAGTATATGTATTCGTCTTTGCTCTTGGACTGCTGGAAAGTTTGGTGCTCGCTGTTCAGAACAGCCTCTTTCAACTGAGCTAAGGAAATGTTGCAGAACGATGGGGACTCTTTTAGCACTTCGATCAGCCTTATGATCATTTTTCTCCTAAAATCTGTAGAAATGTCCATTTAGGGGGTGTGTTTGTTAATTTTAAAGATTCTAACACTGTGAATCAATTTTTAAATTTTTTATAAATTTAAAACACACAAATTATCTTGGCAAAGTTTTCCAATGACGACTTTTTGCTGTACATTAGCAAATCCGGACAATTATAATTTCAAATTTTAGAATATTTTTTATACATAGAAAAGGAAATAGCAATTAACCAAATTTAAAGCAGAACTCTGCACAGGCTGTTCTACATTGCAAGCAAATTTAAAATACACAGGTTAAAAACATCCAAGATCTCCTAATAATTTGATATATTTGACATTCTACATTCTACTGATTAAAATTTTTATTTTTAGAAGAAATATTTGAGAAATTACACGTTTGGCACAAGCTGTCAGGAAAATGTTGGGATACGCTCCTCAATACTGCCAAGCATGATATTGTCAAATGAGTCTAGTCAGAATTCAGGTCTCCTTATTCTTTGAAATGCAAATTACATAATAATATTGCCCTTTTTTTCTGATATGAAGATTAAAATTGGACTATGGCTCTTGTAGAGTTTACTGCTCTACAAAGAAACACAATATTCTTAATTAAAATCCTTTGTCAGATCCTTCCTAACATACTTCTTATTTTTATTATTAGAACTAAAAAACTTTTAAGAAAATTTGCATTCCAAAACTTTTCTCCAAGCATTTTTTCAAAGAAATTTTTTGTAAGAATTTTCAAAAGCTGCTCATTTCAAAACAGCTCTTATAATTAATTGAAGCGCAATAAAAGTAATTGGCCAATTTTTAGTATTTTCAAAAACAAAAATTTCGATAAGTTTCAAAATGGCACTACATTTTATTCAAGGGAACCATTCCTAGAATCTCCAGTCCATTTCTGATGACTATTCTGGTGCAGTTGAAAACAAGAAGTCTGGCCTTTGCCACGCCTGAGTCTTCACCTTTTACGCGGTATTTTGAAATTAAAAAGTTGGCAGTTTTAGCCAAGTCCATAAGAAAGAGAACTATTCTCGATGGCTCGTAATCTTCCAAACATTGTTCCAAAAGCTTCTCAAACCACATCAGCTTATAACAAAGATCATGCACCTCAGGCTCATCAATCAGGCTGAAAATAACATCAGATATATCACAGATGTCAATATCGGAGTTCACTGCCTCTATGCTGTTAAGTCTGCAGTGGGCATACTGCAAATAAGCGCCGGAACCTTTTTCGCAGTTGGCTCTTTGATCAGCATTAAATGTGTAGTTTTTTATTCTTTTTGCTCCAAAATCGGCAACAAGCAAGGTTGAGATGGCCAGTATGTGGGCAATACTCTCCATTTCACTCTCTTCAATCTTCTGGTTGTCCAAAAGTCTTTTCTTAACAGCTTTAGCCGACTGGTCGATTATGTCCTCTAAGAAATGCACATTCCCATTTCTAGTAGACATTCCGTCTACTCTCCCGTAGTTCACATGTTCAAAGATCGATTTGTCATAGCCTAGCTTCTCCATGCAGCAAAAAAGCTGGCTCAGGTGCTGGTTTTGAGCAGAATCTACCACATAGATAATTTTGTGTGGATTATACTTCTCAATCCTGTCCTTTGCTGCACATATGTCACGGGTAAGATAAAGAGTAGTCCCATCTGATTTCTGTATCAAAGCATTGCCTAAAGCACCACATTCTATTATTTTCGACCCGTCTTCGTCAGTCTTTGCAATGCTTGTGGTTTTAGCAAATTCCAGCCCCAAATCCTGGTAGAAACTTTCACCTGAATAGACATCAAACTCGATGTTTAATTTCTTGTAAAGATCTCGGTATTTGTTTATGGACAACTCCCTGAATCTCCTCCATACGCTCAGATATTTCTCATTCTTATGTTCTTCCATCTCTTTGAAAATATTCTTCGCAGCTTCATGAACCTTGACATCGTTTTTGGCATCTTCGTTAATCTTGACATACACGTCAAACAGATGCATCAATGCATTACTTTTGAGCTTGTCTTCGTCTCCATACTTCTCAAATCCTAGAAGCACAAGTCCAAACTGCTTTCCCCAGTCGCCAAGATAATTCATAGACGTGACTTTGAAACCTGAATTTCGCATAAGGTTTGCAATGAAATTTCCTAGGATTGTTGTCCTGTAATGCCCAACATGGAACAGCTTGGCTATGTTAGGGCTGCTGTATTCGACAATCACATTCTTGCCTTGCCCTATCGTATTTTTGCCAAACTCCATGTTTTTGGAATGCACTGTTTTCAAAGCCCTTTCAAAAAACAGCCTCTTGTTAAGATCGAAATTGACGTGCGTGTCTTTGACAGAAATATTGGTGATTTCTGGCAAATTTTTTTCTTTTAAAATTTCACACACTCTTTTGGCTTCTTCTGCCGGGTTCTGCGATATTTGGTTGAAAAACATCACAAAATCAGACACTCCATCCTTGTAGACACTCAAGGAAGACTTTACATTTTTTATTGGGATTTTTGAGCATTCTGCTATCTGCTTCGTGATATCCTCAATGACAGTATTTAAATGTAGAACAGCGTTTTTATTGTTAATCATTGGAAGGACTAAAAATTTATAATTTTGTCTTATTTTTTGAAACAGAACCAACTTTTATAAAGCATTTTTGTTGAAAATGGACAATTATTGGTAAATCATTTAGATTAAACATTGCATATTCTACCTTGAATTAGAATTGGCAATAAAATAGTCTTTATTAATTAATGCCGTTTAATTAAAAGTCTGCGTCTTGTTTGGATTTTAAATCTTTATCATTCTGCAACAACTTCCCTTTTAATTTTGAAATGAGCTTTCATAAATCCATGATTTCACATATCTTAATATCCCTTTTGACTGCCGAAGATGATCCATGATTGTATTTGTATTTGAATACTTTCTGGTCAATTGCTTTGAAATCTATAAAATTTTTTATTTCCAAATCTATTTCAGACAGATTTTTAGGTTTGTACTTCTCAAAAATTTCCTGCAAGTGTGCAACAGAAGCCCTGTCCTGCAGGTTGCGCTTATAAAATTGCAAAAAGTTCAAACAATCCTCATGACCGTGCATTTTCACCGACTCTACATTTGTTTCTTTTTTATACACAAAGTCCGCCTGAATCTGATTTAGGGAGTCTAAAACTAAAAAATGATATTTTTCAGGCAAAGTATAAATTTCAGAAAATGATTCAAAAACTTTAAAGACATGAGTGTCTTTGGAGTTTTCTAGTATTGAATTTAGGCAGAGATTTGCAATCTTTGGGGAATAAAAGACTTCTAATTCACCAATTCTGCTTCTTTTACTTAGAACGTTCTTGCAAATGCTGAAAAAGCTTTTGGGACTGACTCTTTCCACTATTTTTAGGTCACAGGAAACGGGATTTTTGCTGAATAACTGGCAATAGTTAATGATCGATCTCAGATCGTAGTTGCATATTTCACAAAGCTTGAATATCAGCCTTCGGTCTACGGATGCATCTTCTCTCATAAGTATACTATCTATACAGCTTAAGACTGTCTCGTTTGAAGGCCGCTGGATTTTTAATGTTTTAAATGCTTTCCCAATGCTCGATGTAGAAACGACTATCACAGGAATTTTCAGATTAGACAATTTACCAATCCAGCTTGTGTGTGGAATGTCAAATTCTTCTACAAGCAGCAAGTTTTTTGTATTTTTTAGATTCCTGCTAACATCTATCTCTTCTAGCGTGTCAAACTTCAATTCTGAGATCTCTAAAACATTATAATCCAGTGCTTTTGCTATAGCATACACTAATACAGACTTCCCAGTTCCACATCCACCTATGATGTTCAGCAGAGATCCATTTTTGCAGTTCTTTAGCCATTTTAGCGCCTCAAAGTGTGTATCATCCGAAAAATACAATTCAGTAAATTTCTGGGGCTTGTGCTTGGTAATCCAAGGCACATTTGTCATTGGGCATTAAATCCTGCAATTTTTTGTTTGGAGTACAAACTTCATTTTGTTGTAAGTGCTGCTATAATTAGACTATTATTAGCCAATTATGCAGCATGGTTATCTAGCAGCTTGCAAGATATTTTTGAAGACACAATCAATTATTTGGCGGCTAGCTTTCCTAATACTAGGTCAAACCTTAAAAATAAAAAAGCTTTGGCTTTCAAGATGAAAATCTGCAAAAACATAAAAAAGACACAGTTGAACTTATAAATTCAATAATTTTGTTTAAAACATAAAAAACAAAATAATGTAGTTTACAAACTTTATGAGTTGATCATTATTTTAACTGCTACTTTTGCCGATTCTCTGCACTAGCTTTTTTAGTTAGACAAACATTCAATGTCATCAGTGATCTTAAAGAATAGTTTTAACATTGATTGCTATGTGAAATCACAATAAGAAGCATTCTTCAGGAGATCAGTAACAAATCATTTTTTAACTCCTTTTTTAAACATTATAAATTGGTGCTAAGGGGGTAGCCTCATGAAATGCGAGCCAACTAATGTGGATGATGCAGAGCAAGACAAAATCCTAGAGAGTCTTTTAAAACGATCTTTGAGTTTTGGCAAGCGTGACATAATGGCTGTGCCTCAGATCAAAAACAATCCGCTTTCAGTCATTATCATTAAAAAATACATGGAAGGTGATAAAATAGCATTTGATAAGCTTATAAAGGCAGCTTATAGATTTTCAAACACAAGAAACCTGGATGAAAAGTTAAGGTTTCTCTTTGGGCTCTACGACAATGACAACGACGACCATATTTCTAGCATAGAATTGTATGAGCTGCTGAAGACACTAAATAAAGGAATTTTAGAAGACTGGAAGCTACAGAATGTGGTTGACAAGACATTTGCTGACGTAGGAGAGTACACCACTAAGATAGACTTCAATCAGTTTAGAAAGCTTATAGTTTCAAGATCCACAAGTATTTACGAGCATTTTGACTGTGATAAGTAGAAAAGGGGAATATTAGCCTGTTCTAAAGGATAATTGAAGTTACTCTAAATTGATTTGTAAAGTAAATGCTGAACAGCATAAAGCTAATTTATGTCTTGAACAGCAATCTTCTTATAAAATCTCTAAATAAATAAGTTTTTTGAAACAAAGTGAATTAGATAAAGTAAATCAGATTGTTTTAGCAGCCGAGAGGATTGAAAATCTGCAAAAACTGTAAGAAATCTTGCAAAAAATTGTGTATGAAAATAGTTTATTTCTTTTTTATACTTTCAAGCTTTATTTTTATCTCATTCGGCGGTCTTTTTGTCAAATAGAGATCATTCATCTTTTTTGCTATAAGTTCAAACCTGTTTGACGATTTTGCTGTAAGCGAATCAAGCCTAGTTAAAGTTTTCAGTTGGGCCTCAGTCCAATTTGAACTCTCAACTGCTTTTTTGGGTATTCTGGGATCGCATTTTATCGATAATTTAACTAAGTTTTGCACTCTTTTAAGATCTTTCAGTTTCTTCTCCTGCATCGCATCCTTGTTCTTCTCTGCTGCATATCTTCTGGACGAGCCTGATACATCAAACACATCATCCGGGTCATCGTACACTCTAGTTGTTTTAAAGCCTTGCCAAAATCTATAAAATGCTTCTGGAGAGTCTCTGATCGATGGAATTGGCTGAACCTCACTGAACAGCCCATTTCTTTCAAAAACATCTCCAAAAACTCTGAAAAATTCCTCAATCGAATATTCCCTGTCTTCTGGTATGCTCTCGTCCAAGAAGCAGGAGTCATAGACTCTTCTGAATCTAGGATTCGAAAGAATCTCCTGTGCTTTTCTTATAATCAGAAATGCCTGCTGCTTCCCACCGTTTTTTGTAGGATGATACATCGTAGACTTTTTCCTAACACAGAAGTCAAGCGTCTCCTTGGGTATTTCTGTCTGCCTATATCCATCAAGATCGAGAGCCTCGTACAAGTCTATTTTGAGAAAATTCTCTAGTTGCTCAAGTGTGTATTTATTAAATAAGTTTCTCCTTCTGTAAAACTTTCTGCACCTCTCTTTGTCATCATCCGACAATAAGTCTATTGGAATCAGTACAGAGCTCATGGCGGCTCTAGAACTTTAAAATTTTTATTAGAAATTAAATTCAGCCGGAAATTTAAATTTTTATTATTAGACAGATATTCCAGACAGGCTCTTTTTTGCTGTAAGCTTAGTTGAAATGGAATGCTGTTAGCATTTTGCTCATCCAAAACTAAACTTGAAAAACTCATTTAGTTATCTGTTTCTAATGTTATAGAAATAATAAACTTTGTGATAAATATTGGTTTTTGACTGAATTGCTGTTTTTGTGCTTAAATTGTGATGTATTTTTGTAATTAATCACTAAAATTGTATATTTTTTGCATTTTTAAAGACTCCCTCTATGAACAACAGCCGCATACCTGTCACAAGCTTCCTGAAACTTGTTATTTCCATCAACTTTGCTACTAAATATCTAGCTTTGGTCACACTAATTTCTTTTATGGTCCATTTTCTCTCTAAGGAATCATCTTCTATGGCCTCTTTCCACCTAGGACGCTTATACAAGGAATTGGCAGAAGAAACAAGAATAACGTCCTTTATCCCTTTCCTGACATTCTCATTCCTGCATTGCTTTATGGTCTCTTTCATCTATTGGATATCACCAGCACACAAATGTGCAGTAGTCCAGGTGGTGAATGCAGCAATGATCAAAAATTGTCTGAAGTTGGGCTTTGAGGATTTTTATGGCGTTGGAGCGGCTAAAATGCGACAAAGAATGGACAGAAATGTTGCTGCAATAGCTGAATGCAGCTCCATACTCGTTTTTGATCTAATTGGAAACTTTATTACCATTGCTTCAGCAATCAAGAAAATTGGAAAAATGATCGAAGCAGAGATTTTTTTCAAATTGGGAATTACGCTGCTTTTTTTGGGGCTTTCGCATTTTTTTATCAACTTCAAGGTTAAATCATCCAAAAAACAATGTGTTGAGGTCAGGGAGGATATTGCCAACGAAATGAACGAGCTCTACAGCAACTTTTCTCTGGTAAAGATGACAGGCACTAACGAGAGCAAAAGAATAGAACAAACATTCCGCTCTGCAGTTTTTTTGAATTATGAATTTGTATCCAAGCTTCCAAAGCTTGTCAATGCCATTTTATTTGTTATGGTTGATGTTTATGTTTTATATTACAGCTCTTCTGTCAAAAAACATGTTTTTAACTATTTAGCGGAAAGTATATTGCTTTTTAAGGCACTGGATAGTATAATTTCAAGTGGCTTCAAGCTTGAAACAAAAAGACAGAAGATAAATAAGTTGATAAAAGGAAGCACGGATGCAGAAGACTCTTGGGATTCTTTCAGAGCAGACATATCTGAAAATAAGCACATCAGTGAAATTAATTCTTGGAAAGACCCAAATTCTGGAGATTTTTATTCTCAGCTGCAAGTAAAAGCATTCAGAGATCTTCCAATAAATACAATCACATTCGAAGATGTGACGATTTTTGTCAAGGGCTTGCCTATTGTGCATATTCCGAGCCTTGTGATTAGAAGACACGAAAAAATAGCGATTTTGGGAAAAAATGGCAGTGGAAAGTCGACCTTTCTAAAATTTTTGCTCGGGTTTTTCAAATTTTCAGGCAATATTGCCATTAATGGAGAAGACATTGACGACAAGTCTGAAATAATCCGCAAGTACTCTTCATATTTGTCACAAAATCGAAATATCCAGGGCAGTGTGCTGGAAGCCTTGCAGGAACACACTGACGATGACTCGCAAATAATTGAACTCTGTAAACAGTTTAACATCTCCAACACATTTTCTGAATTGTCTGAATTAAAAATTTCAGATTTAAATGAATCAGACCAGCAGCTTATTCACGTTATGAAAGTTTACTCTAAACGATCGAGCATTCTTCTAGGCGATGAGCCTATAGACAGTCTTTGCTTGGAAGATCAAGGTCCTGTGTTAGATGTGCTGCTTAACAGCAAGCATCATGATACTAAAATTATAGCAATCCATAATGTGAATTTTTTGTCTAAATTTGATCGAATATTTGTATTTAAAAATAATTCACTGGTAGCTTACAGTTACGATGAATTTGTGGAGCTAAAGGAAAAGATGTAACTTGTTATTCCTAATTATTTTATGAGGTTGTGAACAATGTACTTGGCAAAGATTTATACAGTATTGCCGATCTTGAATGAACTTTGTATTTAAGATGAACCTTAGTTAATTTTACAACATAATTTTACAATTTTTTAACTCCATAAAAATAAGTTGCCTGCTTATTCTTGTAACAACATTTTCTATAATACGATACATTAACTTATAATAAATGGATACTTATGAATCTTATTCCCAAATTAATAGAAGCTTCTAATCAACCTTATTGTTTGTTCTAATAAACTCCCGCATAAATCAAATTAATTTTATTTATGGATTCCCTAATGAAATTTATGGAAATGAATGACATAATAAAAACAAATGCGCTTTTTACAAGACTTAAGGCATTTGATCCCAAATTAAGTCTTGAGATTGAGGCGTATTCTTGCAAGCCGACTAAAGAGCAGAAGAGGCACAAAAATATACCCAAGCCATTGCTATTTTATGTCTGCGCCTTGGAGCTTGCTTTCCCAGACTACGATTTCTCGAACGAGGCCATGTCATCCTTTGCAAAAACCACATTAGACAATATAAAGAAGGAATTGTCTTACATTTTCTTTACTCTGTACAAAAACAATGAGGAGGTCTCGGAACTGATTGCTTACCTTGATGCTCTCCTGGAACAGTGCCTGGACTTGAAAAAAACCCTGGCTTTTATTGTAGATAAGCCAGCATCCACAGAGACAGGGTATCACAGAGTATTTCTGCTGCACGACAGAAAGCTTAAGCGTATACTGGTAATCAAAACAGCTCTAGAAAGATGAGTGTCAATAAATAGTGTATAGTAGCCATAAATCTTATTTTTCTTGCAGTCAAAGAACTGTCAATCAAATTGAAATTATTCTATCCTTTAAAAACAGTAATATATATTAGTATTAATACATATCCATTAACTTACATAATGAGTTACTAAAACTAAAAATCTAATAATCTTCTCATTCAAAGCTTTTTCTTCCTTTGACATAACTCCAAACAGCAAGGAAAATAATAGAAGGCTTCTTACCATTGTTTCCTTTTTGACAGTCTTTAATTAATTTGGAATATCAGTAAACTGATCTTTTAAGCTTTGTTCTCCAATTAAAGAAGTTGAATTTATTCAAGTTACATGCATTGCATAAACTTCTAAGAATCTTTCATTGGGCAAGCGCGTGAAGAGAAGACAAAATACTTCTTTGCTCTATGTTATGAACTAGCCTGACAATCTTATTAATTTGAATTGCATTTTAGCATGACGTGATCTTTTATTGATCAACTGCTTTATCCCTCGTTCGGTTACTGTTGCAAAATAATCTGTTTGTTTTTCTAGATTTTGGGTCTAACATTATTTTTTAGCAACGATTGTGCATTTTAAAATTCTTTGCTGTTTTTCACAACTTTGAAATTCACAAAGATTCCTGGCTCTTGGCATATTCCTCAATAGCAATATTTTAATGAAATGCCCTTCTTTAAACTTGCCTCAACACTTACACTCATTAAAGATCGTAAAAGCTTTTTCTAATATTTTCAAACTCCATTCTCAAGGATCTAATTTCGTCTTCTTTGTGTGTCTCAAATACTATCTTCCCAATCTTTACCGCTATTCTTTCTATTATCTCGTTCACGTCTTTTCTTTTATAACTGCTCTGCATGACTTTCGACAGTATTTTAGACAGCTCTGTGTTTATGTCCTCCACTGCCATGAGGGATAATAACGATATAATTTTAAGAAGCACATATTGGCTGCCATCAGAGACAAGTTGTACCGTATAATTTTATAAATATTTATTAGGTTAAATCAAGCTTATTGAAACACTACATTTACCTTATTTTATGCATAAAGTATCTTTTCATATAAATTTTTCTTCTTTTAAAATAAAAAATTTTACAATCCAAAACAGCAATTACTCCTAAAATATCATTTATTGGTCAATTTTAGTGTCTTTTAGATTCTTAAATGAGCTGACTTCAACAAGAGAGAGGCGAATACATTGCACTTCTGGATTGACCTCGCACTGGCCTCTTTCGACTCTAACTCTCACTCTTCCTGGAAGATGATTCTCTCCTCTTCTGAATATGGCTTTGTTAAGATCGTGGGAGATGTACACTGGATCCTCAGTGTGAAATGTCTTCTGGATAAACTTCTTAAGCCTCTTGACCGACATGCTGGCTCTTCTGTTGCATTTCGTTTTCAGGGCTATGTTTCTAAAGTTCACTGTAATTTCATTCGTTTTGCTTGTTGTTATTTCACTCATTGCAGGGCTATTCCTCTTTTAAATTTTTTAAAAATTTTCTAAATAGGAAATGAACAATAAAGCTTAGAGGAAGAGCAGCTGCTGGGTTACCAATGAACCTTGCCATGTTTTGTTTACAACAACAGTTGTTCTTGAGAGCTGGCATCTTCATGTAAACTGTTGAAGAAATAGACTATTCCTGCAATATTTGGATTGAAAAGTTTATTTTTGATAGAATCTGAATTGACCTCAGCTCAGATAATACAAGCTTGCTAAAAAAGGTCTGGCTTGCAAACGTAAAGAGTTGCTTTACTATTCACATCTGAGTTGGAGTTAAATTTTGGCTAACCTCTAGTTATTTACAAACTCAATGCTTGTGTCTTTCATTCTACATTATCTTTTTAATTATAACATAGCCGAAGCTAATTTAATATTTACTTAGTTCCTTAGCCTATCTTTAATCTAATCAACAAATATATTCTAAAATGATGAAAGTTTTATTAATATGATCCTATTTTTGTGCTGTAAAATGAATTTTTACAAAAAGTAAATGGCCATTTTCTTTATTTTAATATGGAACAAGTCATCCTTATAAAAGTCAGGCACACTACAAATTCAGCCCAAGATTGCCCAAAAGATCACTTAGTGCTTTGAATATTAAAAACAGAGCAACTGAAAAATTAAATAGCACTGGCAATTTCCATTTATATTCGCTTTTGAAGATTTTTGAAAAAAACAGGCACGGAACAATCATCATTATAAAAGAAGAAAAAAACATCAATGATATTGAACCATAGGAAGACTTTACAAAGTGGATACTATTAAAGGTGTAAATCATAGCCACTAGTAGCTTTGAAATGGCCGAGTTCTTGTTCAATCCGCGTTGAGGGATTGAATGATCAAATACTTGCTTTATTGGCTCTGTGATAATTGGATAGGTTAGTAAGTTTATGACAAGGAGGACAGAGGATAGAAGTGATCTCACGATTGGATCGCCGATATTTGTGCACCAGTTTACCTCTGGAGATGCATAGGCAACATAACCTAACAGTCCTATGGATATATACGCAAGGCTGGAAATAATGCCTGATATAATCGTAGATGTGTTTTTGCTGGTCATTCTCGTTGAGAGAATGGGTGTTGTCACAATCTGTTGCGAAAAGCAAATAGCAATGAGTCCCCAGCTATCAAAAAATTGGTCGGTGCTGCTGTCAAAATTTATAAGATCTTGGTTTTTTCCAAAATTGACAAAAGCGGCACCGGCAATCACCAAAAAAATAGCCAGAAAGGTTATGACGTTTCTGGACCTAGCAAAGTTTAATGACTCGGGAGAGGGATAAACAAATGTACAGAATGTATGTAAGAAGAAAAGAAACAGGATTATTTGAAAATCACTCCCAAAGCTAAACAGGGGAATCGTTTTGATAAGCTTAAAGCTCAGGTCTATCACATACAAGATTCCCAACGATCTTTGAATAAAAATTAGAAAAAGAATAACTTTGTACATCTTTCCAGAGCTTTTCTTGAAGATTTCATCATACGTCTTCATCCCTGTTTTTTGGCACAGCTTAGCTACGATCATGTTTGACAGTGTAGAGCACAATCCTCCTAACAGAAGAATTACCAGAATCGACCTATTGATTCCATTTTTAGCAAAAACACTGGGAATTTTGATCATTGCGGTTAAGAAATAAGGTTTAGATATCTGAATGGCATTTTTAAGATTATTCCAACTATTTGAATTCCGATCAGCTGGGCTATCCATGGTATAAAGTAGGGGCTAACATATAAACATAATTTTTAATTTAAAATGCTGATGAAAAAAATTTAAAATGATTTTTAATCAAGTTTTTCAAAATTAAGAAACAAAAATATCATTCATCACTTCTGTTTCAGAAAAGGATTTTCTAATTGTTACAGTCTAATAAAAATACTTTTTCAGAAATGATGTTCCTGTGAGTTTCAAAATATTTTGCAGATCATAGAGTTTTATTTATTTGTATACCAAATTAAAATCAAAATTAAATGGTCCAATTTTCCAGAAGAGGAATTGTGCCCAAAATTAGAAGCCTTCAGAATTATTTCTGCAGAATAAAATTTTCATAGTTTTTATAATTTAACACAAATAGAATAGACTAATTTTGTATTTTGCTTGATTTTAAGAGAAAATATCTATTTTTAAAAGTTAAAAAGATCAAAAATCACAAAAAAAGATAATTTGATGCCAAAACAAGGACTTGAGTTTAAAACATAGTGTAGGCAATATAAATATTGGTTTTCTACTTTATTTGTAATAAACATGTTTAAAATGACTGAAATGGATTCTTATGGCCGCAAAGAATCAGAGAAGATGCTAGCTTCTCAAATTCAGAAATAGTCGAAACAAGAACAAGTGCTTTAAAATTGCAAGACAATGGATATTGATATCTTGAGTCTAATTTAAACTATTGTTTTTGAAAACTTTTATAAGTTGGCAAAAGCTTTTCCATATCTGCTTCAAAGATTCTACGTAGTTATCGTCTTTCTGAACTACTCGAGGGTCTCACTTGGGTCTTTCTCTGCAGAGCTGTTTGTTGTTTATAATCTTTTGTTGTCAAATTCTACAATTGATAGCTTTTGATGGTGTGACAGGTCACTGATTACTTTAAAATCATCACGGCTTTTCAGAGGATCAGCTCCAAATATAGATTCCATATACATTTAGATTCTTGAAAGGCTTGGCTATGCTTTTTCATAGATTGTGCTTCATTTCTCAGAAAGCTTAAAATTTTTCCTAAGTTCTAAAAATTATCTTTACTTTCAACACAAAATATTGAATAAAACAGGTGTTTATGCATCAAACTGGAATCTGATAACGAAGATGTTCTTGTAGTATTTTATTTTGGACAAAATTAAAATGCTCTTGATCTTTTTGTCTTTATTTTTTTCAAATATATTTTTATTGCCCATGAGTGATTCCAAATACAAAGAGATAATATTGGCAGCACTCACAAACTCAATCAGCGAGGAAAAAATACTAGAGCTTTTGGGCAATGACGAATATAAGATAAAAGAATACAATGGTCTGATTCTTGAAATTTTGAGATTCCAAGATACTTCTGAGCCAAAATCGATTAAGCTGGCTGCATATGCTGGCGATGAAGCGGTCGAGTGCTTGCAGAACGAGCCGGATGCAGAGAATATTGTTGACAGCGGAGAGAAAAGTAAAATAAATGAGTTTTTGAAAAAGTTTTATGAAATAGAGAATTGCCCATCATTTTTGTACCATAAATCAGTATTGGAGAAGTGTGATTACAGGCTGTTGCTGGAAATATATTCTGAATTTTTTGGCTTAACGTACGAAGGCGAAAATGAAGCATGTGTTGAATACCTGGATAGATCATTTAAGAGCTATGCACAAAATGTCATACAGCATTGCAGAGATATTTCTGACGAAGAGTCTCTGAAAATATTACTTGGGTGAGGATGATTGTGAAATTAAAAATTTTTGTCTATTTGTAGATTTTGACTAAAAGCAAGATTTTAATAGTTTTTTATTGACTTTACGATACCTGCTGCCAATTCAATTATTTTATTACAACGAGTGAATTAGCAGCAGATGCTTAAAGTGATTTTTCAGTCGTAAACTAAAAAGTCTAAAGTCAATATTTCGAGTGAAATGCGATTGATCTTTTGCTAGGTGAAATAAATATTTGTAACTTTTTAGAATTTTGGATAAAGCTAGGTGTTTCTTAAACCCATTTTAAATATATTTTAGCAACATCTCTTTTATTAGTCAAAATTCAAAAAAGTTATATCAATTATTTATTTTACCTAGCAAAAGATCAATCGCATTTTGCTTATCTTTGTCGGTAAATTTATTATTAATCATTCTATTTGCAGAAATAACAAAGTCGTTTACCATCCCAAAAACTGAAATACGACCCTTTGATGGCAACTCACTCTTAAGCGCGTTAGAACCTGTGTACATATTGCTCAGAGCATTGCCGTTATTTGTCCACATTGTTTTTATAGACTTAAAATTATATGGCTGAGTAAATGAGAATAAAAGATACTGGCATATGTTTGTTCTATCAAGGCAATCCATGCAATTAACTCTAAAATGCACATCCACATTCTTCAACTTCATGCTCTTCTCATATTCTGGAGTCGTGAATGATGTGGAGTCTGGCTCTTCCCACATGTTATCAGAGCTCCCATCAGAGTCATCTTTGATCTTATTAAAAAGGCTGCCCTTTTCAGGTTCTACAATGTCATCTGAATCTTCAGAGTTTAAAATATTCTCAGAGTATCCATTTGAAGATATGTTGAAGTCCTGAAATCTCCTCTGCAGTTTGAGGGTGCTGTATGGGTTAAAAGCCGCTTTCTGTGCGGAATCTTGAGAATTTATTGAGGCTAAAGATTCTGCTATTTTCTCATGCAAAATTCTCTTCAAGTCCTCAAAATCTTTGGTGTAATTGTTCAAATCAAAGTGGATGTAGCTTATCTCGTTTTCAAGGCACAGCTTTCTGTAAAGCTTGCTAAGCTCCCGCTCATACTTTTTGCCTGCAAGAAGATCAACAACTACAATTTTCCCATATCTGCTGCTTAGCTTTTCAAAATGCCTGACAAAAGCCTTCCTATTGGTTTCCAAGTCTTTTTCGAGATGTATCTTGTGGGGTTTCAGCGGGTCATATTGGGACCAGTACAAAGGCACAGATCCTCTGAGAATGGTAAATTCAGATCGCTCCTTATCACTTTTAATGGTGAACTTGGTTTCTACAAAGAACGAAACACTACCTGTCTCATCTATTCCTCTGCTTAGCATTCTTGTTCCTATTTTTTTTATGGAAATCTTTGACTGAATTTTCAAAAAGTATAAAATTCCATTTTCACGCACAGTCTGCATCTCAAAATACCCACAGAACATCTTCCCCATTACAATCCTAGACTGGTCTATCTGTTTTTCATCGTTCGTGCTAATCTTCATTGTAAATGGACTTCTCACATTGAATCCCTGTTTTTCTGGATTTCTAAATCTGTTAGAATCCGTATCTCTCAATTTGCTTGAGAACCTGGATTCAGACATGTCATCCAGAAAGTTCTTAAGTATCACTCGGTTCCACAAAAAGTGCTCTTCTATCTCCTCAAAAGTGTAATAGAATCCTAATGTTTCAATCAGGTTCGAAACATTGAGAACCTCATCGTCTGAGTTAGCAGCCTCGCCTATTGACAAATACTTTACTCTTACAATTCGGAAATACTTTACATCCTCAAAAGTTCCTATAAGCTCGCTCTCAGTGCAGAAAAACAAGTATTTTCCCTTAGAAGTATTTAATTTTCCAAGAATACACTCAATGCTATAGGAAATACTATTTTCTTCTGTGCATTTAGATGCTGAGAGATATGGCAATTTAATTATCCCGTCTAATCCTTCATATGCAATCCTCCTGGACACACAGTCACAAAGAATATTTGGCATATGGGCAGCCAAATATTGTTTTTATTTGAAACAAATATCCTGATGGTCTGTAATTGTAAAAGAAAGTATAATTAGAGCATGCTACATAGTTCAGGAGGCAAATCGCAGTAAAATAATTTGCAATATAAATTTGAATATTTTAAAAACAAAATTTTTACATACTTGATCTAGACAGATTAGCATTATCAATAAAATGTTTTAATAGGCAAATTTAGGACTCCAAACTATAAATTATGCTTTTATTAAATTAAGACTGCAGGAAAGGGCATAGTATCTGTCTACAAACTGAAAAAGATACACACATTTAATTGTTATCTCAAAACAGAAGCTATGGCCTACAGGTGCATCCATCTAAATTTGAGGTTGGAATATGAAGATATTTGCTACAAAACTGTATTTGACTGATTGGCAATTTTTTAAAATATTTGAAACACTTCTGAAAAATGAAAACAAAATTTAGAAAACATGCAGCAGAAGATATTCTTAGTAGTTGAATTCTTCAAAATACCATTTAGAATTTTGCTTTCGCCGGTCGATGATTTTTTATACAATGCAATTGAACTTAGAAACATTTACCTGAAAAGTCATATCCAGTATCTATCAGAAAGCGGCATTCTTATATCTCAAGACTCGTCAGCTGAAAAGAACAGGAATGTCGTTTTTGTTGGAATGGCAAACGAAAAATACAACAAAAAAGACAAATTATTTAAGAAATTGATCCCATCAGTATTCAACAAGAACTATATCATTTTAGATCCAGATATGAGTTCCAAAGAGAATGGTGGGATCAAAGACCGTATACTCTCAAATCAAGAGAGCCTGTCATTTATGCCGTTTTTTCACAGCAAGCAGAACTTTTTCAGCATTCCGGTATCTGGCACCGCGGCAAAAAGTCATTTGGATCTCGAAAATTCAGCCAATGATTATCTCAATAATGATGAAGCAGACAATGTAATATCAGGCCCCCTAAAATTTGTTACCTCCAAGTCTAACTTTTACCTGTTAAAATTTTTTGTTCCAACAGACAAAAAGCTTACAATTTTGATGGAGTATTCAGAAGGCGCTAAGACACCTATTTCTGTTCAATTATTCTTACACTTGCCAATTTTGATTACCTCAGTCATCGTAATACTCTTAATATTGACTTTCGAGTCGGATGTTGATAAAAACATCATTGCCAAGGAGATAGAAAAGTTGCCAGTCCAAAAGTATAATCACAATATTGCTTGCAAAGAATGCCCAATATGTCTGGAAGGATTTCTGTTGAATGATGAAATAAAGATCTTGAATTGCATGCATTGCTTTCACAAAAGCTGCATTGATATGTGGCTGTTCAATCTGCTCAAATGCCCTCTTTGCAGAAATTCTGTTTCGAAGCTTGCAGACAGCCCAAGCTATGAAATCTACCAGACTATGAACAGCATATGAAGGATAACTTAACCCTTTAATACAGATAGATCAATGAACTGTTACTTGTGTTTACAGTTCTAACTCAAATAATAAAATTATAAAAATTTTAAGATTGTTTGGAGCTGCTCTGATCAGGCCTAAAAAGAAAAGAGATGGCAGAATTGTGCTTTTTTATAAAAATAAATTGCCTGTTGATCTAAAATAATTGTTGTGCGAAGTTTCTCTCATTTAAAGTGCTGAAGAATCGATTTGATTAGTCTATTATTGACTGTTTTAGAATGTCCAAAGGAAAATAGACCTAAGTCTAAATCCCCAATAATTTGTCCGGTAAATACTTTTCTATAGCTTTATCTGCTTTTGAAATATAGAAATCTATAAAGTACATTTTTATCAAAGTAGCAGCTTAATTTAGAGAAAACCCATACATTCGGCCATTTAACTAGACTTAAAATGTTCTTGAAATATTTATTTGTGCTAAAAATCTTAAAAGCACTAAGATTCTTTGTAAAGGAACTATTATTATGCATACGAAAATTTGTGTTGTTAAAATAACCAGTTCAGCACAACGGAAACATCCTTGTGATTGGAAAAGCTGCTTTTATTGATCTGGTTTTTAATCCGATGATTAATTTAAAAATGTTCTTGTTTTTTAATTAAATTTTTTAGACATGCTTTTATCCAAGATTGAAAAAAGATCACAAACTAATCGAACAAAAAAGAAGAGTTCTACATCTGTATAAACACTGTTTGATACTTTTCTCCAAAAACTGGACCGATAGTCAAAGAATAATAAATTTATTTATTTTGAAACACAAAAACTATAAATAACCATTTCTGACCATAAAGTTTTCGGCTTTTTAGAGAAAGCCCTTGCATGTTGTTGTGCGAATAGTTCAATGCCAGAAAGCTATATTTATTCGTTGCTGAGAAGCTAAGCTGTAAAAACATTACACCATTTTCTATTATAAAAGATTGCAAGCAATCTCAATTAAATTTGCACGTGTTTGATTCTATTTGCATTTTTTTAATTAATATTTGGAAGATTTCGCTTAATTAAATTTTTAGATAACGTATTTTATCTGTTCTTTTTAATTTCTGGTTTTCTTAATTGAATTAAAAATTTTTATTCCAATTGTTTATTCTTTGACAAATATTTTAATTTGCTTTCCCTTTAGTTTTTAATTACGCTGTCACTCCTTAAATTATTTAAATTCATTTGCTAATTAGCACTCCTATTCTTATTTACAGTGAAACTCTTGAAAATGGCATTTAAAACATGCAAAATATTTATTCATTCTTTTTTGATATTAAACTAAAAATAATTAATTTATATTTTATCAGTTTTTTAATTAAAGTTCTTTAAATGGCTGCAACATGGATGTGAATGCTGAATTGTATTTTATCAAATAAAGGGAGTTGGCCAAAGTCAAGTTTTTATAATTTTGATAGTTTCTATCCAATCAGCAGAGATATTTTTCTACTTTCTTTCAGATTAGAGGAACGATCTGAGATGTCAATTCTAGATTAATCTGATTTAAAGTATTTAAAAAAATTTTTATTTGCCCATATTATGGATTTGAAAAAAAGTTCTAATGATAAAAATTCTAAAGAAAAGATTTGCTTCAACTGCTTGACGAAGGAAACCCCACTGTGGAGGCGGTCGAAGAAGGGAGCAAATCTCTGCAATGCTTGTGGGCTTTACTACAGAAACCATGGCGAGCACAGACCCACTGCGAGATCGTCAGATTCTCGACATCAGGCAGCAAAAAATCACTGCGATGAGGATATCTCTGCCATGGAGAAGATTGCCATTAGGGTTTTGACGGAGATGCGGATTAAAGCACGGGAGTCGCGAAGGAACTTGAATCAGAGTTTTAATTATCGCGAGCCAGTAAAAGCGTCGAAACCCGCAAGCCCGCAGAAGCAAGCTAAGCAGAAGAAGACAAGTGACTCCTTTGATTTGGGATCATTGAAGAAGAGATTCAGAAACAATAGTTCTTTGCTGGACGATGATCCCTTGAAACCATTTCTGGGAACTGACGACACAAGCGATTCTGTGAGCTTGCACAATAAAAAGGAGAATCGCAACAATAAAAATTTTGTAGATTTTTACAGCAAAATCAGAGATGAAGAAAACTCAGACCAAAATACAATAGACGAAAATACACAAAACTTCGGCAATACCGATTTTTTATTGACAAAAGAGCATGAGACAGCCCGCAAGGCACCAAGCACTAAGGCAGATGCTTTTTTGCCAAATCCTTCTCCTAATTCGCTTTACCACTTTGAAAAAAAACATAACCACAACAATAATTTTTCAGGATTTCGCTTTGTAAACGATCGAGATTCTGACGATTTAAGAGAGTCAAACATAGCTAGGAACTCTAGAATGTCTGATTAAATAGAGCATAGATGCCCATAATTTAATCTGCGAACCGAGCTTAAATGAATTACTACGATTCGCAATACTCTTGACTTTTAGATATTAGACTGTGTTTTGCTATAAACAATTAAATTGGTTTATTTATTTAAAATTTCTTGCTGCTCTGATTTAAGCAAGTCTTTCTTGATTCGATCAGTCGGCATGTCTAGGACAGGAGTACGACCAATGGAATAAGTCAGTACTGTTACTTTTTGTTTTGTTCAATTTCTGTACAATCTGCAAAAATCTTATAATTATCTTTATTTGTTCTAGTTCCTTCTGGAATCTGAAAATTTTTAACCTTGATAAAAAACTTAGGAGAATCAGAAATGCTAAGAACAAAGAAATGTCCTTGATTTTTATTTAATAATACAGTGGAATTTCCATTGGTGTTTCATCAGTCATGAAACGAAATGCAAGTACTAATATTATTTTTAACAATGCTTTTCAATGCTGTTTATGTTGTTTATTAGCCGTGCTTTGTCGCTTGCAATACCACCTGATATTAAAGTCATTACGCATGATGACTGCATTTACAGCAAGGCGCTCAAAACATTGCTAACCTATTCTGGGTCAAAATTCAGAGACTTAGACGCCATGAAGCACATGAACTTGATCAAACAAGACAAGCATGTTCCCAAGGTATTTCTCAATGGGCGTCTCATAGGTGGGTACCAGGCTTCCCTTCTCCGTTGGAAAGAGATCTTCCAAAAGTTGCCTGAACCACCTGAAAACTTGAAAAATCCAGATTATGTAGTTTCCAAATACAGTAATTTAAATAAAAAATAATTAAAATAATAGCTTGAGCTTGAGCTTGTTTTTTATAAAGCCATGTTTTGGTCGTCTAACTAATCTTTGAAATATTTCAATCAAAATTTTCAATTTGAATTGTAAAAGAAGCAATTTAAGCTTAAGTGAAGTTGGCACGTAAACAGAGTGTGCAAGCCAATTCAGAAAACCTGTCAAGTGTCTCAACTAGCTCGCAGAACCAATAAAAAGTTGAAATATGAATCTAGTCATCTGTTTATTTAGTATCTGTTTCATATGAACATAATGAAATCAAACTATAGTGTTTTAGATCTGTTATTGTATCAGAATTTAATTTAGAATGCTACGCAGACCAAATAATAAAAATGAAGATTTTTATCTTGATAGTCAAGATTGTTTTATGTAAATCTGGGATTGAAATCATTACTAGGGATGGATGCAAGTATAGCACCCTAATGAGAGATTTTCTGTCTGAGCATGATATCGACTTTACTGATTACAATACAACCAAAATTGGACTTGCAATCAAATCAAAATATGGTGTTGAAGACTCTACTTTCCCGGCGGTATTTTTGAACAAAAAGCTGATTGGTGGATATACCGATGCTATGGCCAGCCAGGGCTTTATGGACTACGTTCAAAAGCTTAGTGCAAACAACTAAAGATAATTTTCCATTATACATTATTTTACTATTTATTTTACTATTTTCTTAAATTCATAGTTTTGATCTGCAAAAATTTATTGCATCAGAAAAAATATTTTAAAATATTGTAATTTTTGAGACAGCTGCTTATAAATCAATGTTTTGCTTTGTCAGATAAAAGGGACTCTTTCTATTCAGCTCAAATATTTTTGCTCAATTTTTGACGGCAAACTGGAAACAATAATTTTTCTTAAACAAGCATTTTGTTCAAAATCAACTGAAACGTATACAATTGTTTAAATGCACAAAAAAGGAGAAAATGTCTAATTTTTTCTCTTATTTTCGGTATTTTCAAAAATATTCCCCAGATGAAAACTCTTTTTTTTATATTAGCAAATATATTGCCTATGCACTGTTTGAGACTCTGTGCACTTCCAGCTAATCACAGGCAGGCTATAAAATCAAACTATCAAATATTAGAGCATTACTCTTTAGTGAAATCTTACTTTAATGACAGAAATTTCGATGCTGTCTCGGAAGCAACTCGATCTTCTATTTTCATGTATTTGGACAAAGACAAGCTGGCAGGGTTTGTTTCAATTGATTTAAAAAGTGCCTATGATCAGAACAAAAAGGAGACGATACCTTATATCAACATTTACATGGTCACCATTATTGAAGAATACAGAGGCCAAGGGTTGGCTAAGAAGATTATTGTAGAGGCTGTAGAGCATCTAAAGAAAATGCATTCTTTGCCCAAAGAAACAATCATTGCGCTCCATCTTTCGCCCAAAGACCCTTGCATGCCCATAGCAGGATTGGCATACTACAAACTAGGATTCAGAAAGGGGGTGTTTTCAGACGTTGGGCCTGTGGAGTATCAGCACAAAATCAATCAGCTGCTAGAGAATTCTCAGGACCTTTGTCTTGTGGCTGATGATCCGAGTATTGCCTCAGGAAAGGGGTTTTATTTCTTGGTGTTTTGTAAGCTAGGTGATCTGAACGTTGATCTTAAAATTGAGTCAGAAAGCGTGTATGAGAAATCCGAAAAGCTTTTTGGTATTTTAAAAACAAGACTAGAAGCATCTCCTGGCGAGACATGATCCATTCTGGGGCATATGCCTTAGTTTAGTGAAGCGCTCAAATAAATAACCTTTGCAAACACATTTTCATAAATGTTATGTTTTTGATTTGCTGTCTTTCTTTTCAAATGAAAAAGACTGAGATTGAAGAATGCAAGGTTTTATGAAATTAAAAATTCACAAAAAATGGCAAGGCACTAAAACTACCTTTTATTTCATTAAACACTAGTTTATAACAAGCAAAATACGGGTTTTTTAGTTTTAGAGAAAACAGAAATATTAAATTTACAAAACCATAAAAAAGATTTTGGACCATGCATCGGATTGAAAAATGGCTTGCCTAGATAAGAAATTGCTCGCAAGATCAAATAACCAATTTATTTTTGCTAATGAAGAATCTTATTCTCTATTATCTTTCATAGGTGCTCCCTTAAATAATTTTATCAGAAGAGCAAAGATATAAACAGACCACAAAATATGTAATACCTGCAGGGAAAGCAGCAGAGTGTATATTACAACAAGGTCAAATGACGCACCGAGACTTTTGAAATTTCTAAAGATATTCCAAATAAAAAACTTAGGGAAAATTATCAATCTTGCGCCGAAAAACACACATGTGAACATAAGAAAAATAATGTCCGGAAAAATGACATTCTTCAAGTAGTTTTCGACCTTGGCTAATTCTAAAAAAGGATCTGATACATCGTGCAAAATCATTATGGCAGCCCCAAACTTGTAGAACCTTGTATTGAATGATAGTTTCATGAGCAACAGAGTAATCAGGTGGTGCAAAACCATCTGGTAGAAATCCTTCTTTTTAGGCTCGACAAACATGGTAAAAAGCTCGTTTATATAATAGCAAGACTCAAAAATATAATAAAATTTGATCTTTGTAGGAATGTGAGAAGTTACTATTTTGTAGTCATCGAAATTAAATAGCCATGGCTCGTCCTTCAAAACCATGATTCCTATAAAGGAGAGAATGGTGCACAGCTGCACTTTGTAGAATGCCACTCGGAATTTAACTTTAGTCTCATCAGGCAAATTTGAACTATTTCTGAGAATCAGATAATAGTCGGACAGAACAGAGTGCACGAATAATTTGTAAATAAAAATCGGTATTATGAGAAATACGAATAAAACTTTAGATTCTAGTAATATTGCCGAAACCATTGATGATCGGTGTATTTTGAATAAATTAATTAAATTTGAAACAAAACGAAACAAAGCAATAATTGTCTGCTTGAAGATTTGGCAATCAAAGTCTAATGTCAATTTAAAGCAAGAGAAACAAACAATTTGAGAAGTTGGCGCCTGTGTTTTCTTCTGCAGTGCGTTATGAATGTTCATTTGAGTTAAATAGAATATAAAGGTATTATGAGATAAAGACTATTTAGAATACTGCAAATTGCCAAATTGTTTTGCGAGAAAAAGTTTAAAAATGTTTGATCGGTGGAAAATCTGAAATAAGAACTACTGGGCACAAGCCCTGTTTTTAGGGCTAAGTTGCAGAAATCATTACATTTTCTGGTCCAATTGCACTGTTTTGGCAGAAAATTTCAGCAATTAAATTCTCTTTAAGGTTGTATTTAAACTAAAAGTGAGCGCAACACACAAAACTATGCTATCTTTAGACATAAATCAAAACATTTACAGTTAAATTATATGAAAAGTTTACTCACAAAATATCATGACTTGTATTTATTTAATCTTTTAAGATGTAATATTTAAGAGATGGCGATTTTCTCAGAAAATAAAAATCAATTTCAAACGTTGAGTAACCCATAAGCTTCCAGGTGTCCAAAAATCCCAAGTCTTCCAGATCAGGCAGAACGTCAGAGAGCATGCACTCGTTCTTCGAATCTTCTTTGGTGATGTAAATAGCTTGGTTTGACTTAGAGCTGGCCTTAACAAATAAACTCAGATTGCTAATTGCAGGCTGAAATTTGGGATCGAGCGACAAGGCATTGTTATACTGTTCTGCCGCATCAGAAAACCTGCTAATGGTGCAATAGTAGTTTCCGTAGGTGTTGTACATGTATTTGTTGCCCTTTGCGCTCTTGATGGCCTCATCTAAAAACAAGGGAACATCAATATTGAATGATCTTGGGTTTTCTAGACCTACTCTGGCTATGATGTATGAAATGTAGGGATCCACCTCATCATCCTTTCTATACTTAAGTATTTCTTTGAAGTTTTTCTGAAGATACAAAATATAGACTCTCAGCCTCTTTATGAAACAATTTTTGCTGATCTGAGTGTAGGTGTCAATCTCTTTCAATGCACTATCGTAAGACTTTTTCAAGATGTAAATGTGAATTATCTCTAGCTTTATAATGAGAATCATACGATAGCCGTCTGGAACAGCTTGAAGCCTCTCAAAATAATCCAATGCCCTGTCCCAAAATCCAAGCTTTTTCTTTGTTTTAGCAGAGTATATCAGAACAGAGACCAGGAATTTGCTCGAAAAAGGGCCTTGAAGAACCGTAGAAAACTGTTGTAGCGCCAATGCATACTCTCCGGAGAGCATGTTCCACATTGCCATTGCATTCAATGCCCAGAAATCTATGGAAACGCAGTTTTGTGCATATTTGAACAAATAGCTATAAGCCTTTGCACCCTCGCCCTTGAATAGTGAAAGCTGCCCGTATATTGCATTCAGCAAGTTCGCTTCAGGGTCCACGTTTGTTATGTTCTTGATAATTTTTTCTATTTTTGAAAAGTTTTTTTGCTCAAAACACTTCTTGAATTCATCATACATGTTATTAATATATTGCTTTGCAGATGCACTTATCGAAGTCTCATTGTGCTCGGCAGAATCAACTTCTTCGTATTCTTTCTGCATCTTGTGAGGGTATACTCTTTCATTATTCATTAATGGGTTCGAAAATATTTTTTTCTGAAAAAATTATCAACAATCGAAAGCTTATGGATAAATAAAATTTTCTTTTGATTATTTTTGACACTGGCAAATTTTTTGTAGAAACCCAGGGCATTCTCGCATTATTGGCGAAGGGGCCGGCTGTTTTTTTTAATGCGCAATGTCTCAAAGCTTTGTACATTCTTCCTTGCTACGATCTTAAAATATTTCTTTAATTGTTGTGCTAGAAAATTTAATTAAAAAAATCGATTTTAAACTGAAAAAACATTCGCTGAACTGCCAGAATTGAACTCAACTGCAGAGAAATGTTGTTGCAGAAACTAAGATTTCACATTTCTGCAGCTATTTTGACAAATTTTGACAAAGTTGACAAATATTTGAGTTCTAAACTCAAATTTGCCAATAAAACATGGAAAAAAGACTATTTTATTCAAAATCACGCCAGCCCGCTTGCTGACCAGGGACTCAATCTCATATTTTAGCATTGCAGATTTTACTTAGAATCTCTGTCATTTCTTGTTTACGTTAGTTTTAAATTAAAAAATTTTAACTTGAAAATTTTTATTATTTATTTTATTGGAAAATTGAACGAAGTTCCTGCAAGTTCTGGATTCTTAGAACAGAATATTTGCAAATAGCCAATGTTTCATCCTGGCAAAGACAATGCACTGTATTCTGCTGGAAATTCAACAAATTGCTACGGCTTCAAAATGATTTAATTAAAAAATATTTACAACAAGTTTATTTTGCTTCTTAAAGAAATCTCGAGTTGCAATAACATAGTAAAAATTTTTGCCAAATTTTTATAGTAGAATTATTCTATTCTGGGCAAGCATTCTTTTAGGCGTGAAAAAGCAATGTGGGCAAGCCACGTTCTTTGTTGTTTGATAAATTTAGACTGCTTAGTGGCAGCTTTCTAGGCTAAAAGAAGCTTTTTTGCGAGCAAAAAAAGGCTGCACTAAAAATTTAGAAAGAAAAGATTTTAATTTTCAACATTTAGAAATGCTAATTGTTCAGTTGTGCTCACAAACTCAAGATTTAGGTAGGTTTGACCTTTTAAATAGTTAAAATGAAGTTATTTATAAGCAAGATATTATTGTTCTGGCAAGTATTTGAGATTAAAAAGACAACACAATAACATTTTTTACAGACTAGATGCAAAACATAACAAATTTATAAGTTTCAATCTGTGTGATCTTCATTTACATTCTTCACCAATCTCATTCCCTTTTCTACAAATGCTACTATACTGTTCTTTATGAGTTGATTGTCCTGTAAATCCAAATCCAATAGCATTTCGGCAAAGAGAAGATGTATTTTGACTTTAACGCTAAACTCAACCAGTTCTTCCATCAGATCGAAGGCATATAACAGATAGACTCTCAAAGTATCGAGCTTGGTGTCTTTAAAAAGTTTAATGGCTCGAACATAATATGAAAAGTCGGTTGATAAAAAGTAGGCCAAGCTCTTAAACTGTTCCTCATACACTTTATTGTTAGAAAGATCCAACAGTTGTTCGAACAGAATATTTGAGTATATTTTCAAAGTTCTGCTGTCTGCTCTGCCCAAAATGTTTTTAAAATGATAATGAACTGCTTTGATCTGATGTGTATGTTCAGATGTCTGCAAAATTTTTATTGCTTTTTGCAAAAAAACAGGATTGCTGTATTCATCATATATGACAGCATCTCCACCAGACAGGTAATCATAATCAAAGTACCTGTTCTGATTGTTGTAGACCTTTTTAAAATCTCTAAGAGGTCCTTCGTCTTTTGTCTGCTTTTGACCTATACAGATTGAAGACAGCATATCTTCAAAATTTTTGTATGATTTTTTCTTCTGAGCCTCAAACTCATCTTTTTTGAAAAAGGCGGTTGCTAAAAATGCGCCCCTCTCAACGAAACCTTCTCTCTGATCTGCAAAATGGGATGCAATGCATGCTATTATTTTAAGATCAAGATCGTGATCGATTTCATCTTTACTCAGTCCAGCAATCAAAAGCTTGCAGATACTTTCATCATCATTTTCTGACATTTTGGAGGTTTTGGTGCAGTTTTCAATCAAGTCTCTGTAGTATTGTAAATTTTTAGACAGATGCTTCAGACTATCATTTTCAGTGCAAGTATTTTGAGCCCATTTATTCTCTTGTATTTGAGTTTTTGAAGCATTTTTTACCATTTCAAGGGCTACATTAAAAGTAAAATTTATTAGTTGGAACAATTGTTTAAAATACAACTTTAACAACTCTTTTCTTATCTTTTCAAAACGAGAGATGCTATTCGTGAAAACGTTTACGACTGCACAGTCTCTTTGTAGCCACACCCTTCGCATGTGTAGAACACTGTTTGTCCCTCGTCAGCCGACCTAAGCTGGGCAGAACTGCACAGGAGCTCGGGCTTGTTGCATCTTGGACAGGGCACATTTATTCTTGCCTGCCTAACAGCAATTAGAGCATGTTCTTTGGGCTTCTCAAAGGTCTTGGCGATACTGATGGCTTCAAACTTAATTTCTGGAATTGTTGTATCACAGCGTCTGCATCTCACCTCTTCGCTGGCAAGCATTGGAGGAAATATCAGAGTCCCGCATTCACAAAACATTAGGACAAAAATTTCTGTAAAATAAAAAAGAAAATTTATGCAGAAGTCTTTGTTGTACCGGCTCTCGCAAAAAAAAGAAATACATCACACAGGAGCATGTTTTGCCTAGTAAATACAGGCTTAAGCAAAAGGACTGATCAAAATCTCATATTTAATTAATTTAACACAAATTTTAATCCAGCTAAACGAAAGATCAATGATGTTTTTATTCAACTGCATCAATGCTTTTGAATTTCACAGCATCCATTCCAGACTTCTGAAAATCATAAGAAGAAATAAAGAGTGTTTTTGAGCAGTCGTTAGAGCCAACCAGGGAAGCCCCAAAGAAGGTGCAATCTAGATTGTTGTCCCTGAGAATAAAGTCAGAAAAGTCCTCACCCAACTTTCCAGTAAGCTGCATCTTGGCCATCGCAAAGAAGGGCTTGTACTTAAACATCCCGCCTGAAAGTATAATACATCCGTTTGCAACATTCTTCTTGTTTATGTTATATTTGTTCCGCATTTCAATAATATTGTCGATCAATGAAAAAACCTCATCTTTTACAGATTTGAACACATCTATTTTGTATTCATCTTCAATCCTCCTAATTAAATCTTCTGACTCAAGAATGAGCCTCGGAAGATTGCCAGTTGGAAGCCCTAATTCTGTTTTAACATTTAATTTCTCAACTTCCCGAAGTATGTCTTCTTCTAGGAAGAGTGATCCCTTCGGATGGAAGATCGACTCAACTATTTTGCCATTTAGAATTACTGATGCACTCAGTGTGCTGGCAGAACACCCAAGAACCGTGCAGGATATTTTGCCGTGCCCAAAAGCATCACAGAGAGGGCTTCTCAAAAAAAGAACAGACTCACAAAGTCTTTTGACAAATACCTGCTGAACAATCTTCTTTCTTGACTCTAAATTTTGTTTTTGACTTTCAATTACAATAAAAGAATCTACATCAAATTCCTTGGAGTACTTTTCAATGTATTTAACAATGCTGTCAACTGTGTTGTGGCTTTGGGTGGTGTCGTGTACAACAAAGGGATGGTGGTCTCCTGCATACCCAATTTTGACAAATCTGGAGCCGGCATCAATGACCAAGCTTGCGGTTTTCGGAATGACAAAAGACATGGGTTCTAGATTCTGAAGATCAAAAATGCGTCATACGGGAATCGAACCCGTGTCGACAGGATGGCAACCCGCCATTATACCACTAAACCAATGACGCTCGGCTGGGTCTCTTTTTACAAATCTATAGTGTCTCTTCTGCATCTTCTGTTGTGTGCTCTGGCAGCAACCGACACTTGTTGAATGGGTAGCCTTTTGCTGTATTGCCATTCTCATCTTTGTTTTGGAATAATTCAGACAAACAATCTTGGCCCTATGAAATTTTTAGAGAAAGTTCTGATTGCATTTAGCACCGTTTCATTGATTCTATGGAAGACTTTGGACATTAATTTCTACTTTACCTTCATTCTGCAGGTATTCTCGTTCGGAATATTCGTTCTGTTCGTTTCAATTGCCGATGCCTTAAATACAAAAAATGCCTCTCAAAAAACAATCGATGACTTTCGCAAGAAAATAACTTCGCACAAACTCAAGCCATTAAATTATTGAGAAACATATTTTAATCAACAAGTTTTTTGCATCTGTGATGAATAAACCTTTTCAATGACAGAGAAGTCTTCATCAAATGTTATTTATAAAAGCAAACTCAAAGCCATAATTAAAAATCTCAAATGAATATTTTCTGAGATCACTGACTGAGTTTGGGAAATACTTAATTAAACTGTAAAGCAAATGATACGGGCTGACCGTCTTATAAGTTTTTGCAAGAAATAATGATCAAGCAGTGCATTTTATTATGCTAAAAGACATTTATCCTGCCTACTTCTTACAACTAATTTGTTATGTGTTTGAATTTCAAGACATTTAATCAGAATCACACAAATTTTAAAGATTTTTAATTTACAAAATTTACCAAGGGTTTTATTTTTCTTTTTCTGGTTCTGTAAGATCTATGTCTACATTGTCGTTGGCTTTGATACTGGCATTGTATGATCTTCCAAGATATAAAACTGCCCAGATCCAGCAAAAGTTGAATAGCGCAATAAATATTGATGTTATTGGTGACACTCCTCTAATATCAATATCGCTCAGCATGCTACTGATTGCTATCCCGTAGAATGCACCCATGGACTTCCCAAACTTGTTAAAGATGCCATCAAATATGCTCTTGAACTTTGGCCTATATTTGTCTTCTATCCTCATACTGATCCTTTCTTTGGTCACATCAAATGCTGTGTACTTGAAAATTTTTAGAGCTGCTAAACACAAGGTTCCAAGCAGATTTTCCATGACGATGTATGACGTTTTGCCTCCAAACAGCGAGTTTGTAAACGAGATAGATTTGTTTTCAGCTGAGGAGTTATACGTTCCCAGACCAATAATGCACAGAGTGGAGACAATACTGATGATAGGCGTGATCATTGCAACCAGCACCCATCCTTTTTTATCTACAAAATTGGAAAATGAAGACATGTTGAGGAATATAACTGTCAAAGAGGTAATATACTGGTCCAAGTTGTTGTACTTGCCCGAGTATTTCCCAGGCTCGACATCTGTTGCCTTTGCACCTGCCTTGATCCCATTTTTGTAAACCGTTTCAAGAATGTTGTAGTTCACACTATAAATACACACAATACCGCACATTGCAAGCAAAAACTTTGACTTTAGCATTATCTGTATACCTTCCTTGAATCCGATCGATGTCTTCCCCTTGCCTTTCCTGGGATTAGATGATATAAATATCGGCTTTGTAATCACTTTGCTCTCTAAAATGTACTTTGAAAACAGTATTCCAAGAACTAAAAAGCCTTGGACAAAGAAAATCAAGCCCATGAAAATCGTGTTCTGTTCAGGTGTCAGATGGTCCTTGATCTTAAAGTATAGGGTTGTTACCAGAGCAGAGGCCAATAAGCTCAAATTTGCTATTATGAACAACGGGGGTATAAATCTTCCGTGCTGCTTCTCTGTGCATGTCTCGTTCATGAACGACAAAAAAAGATACGAAAGAATGAGGGATCCCCACAATTCAGCCACAACATAGACAGCCGTAGCAAGAGGCTCGTTAATAGTCAAAATGAGATACTTGAGGAAGCCGAAGCCCTTTCTGTCGATCAGGCTAGAAATGATTTTGATACTTGTAAAATCTACCTTGAACATTATTTTTTCCTCCAAAATCACTAATCCGCCCAGAATGAAGAAAAGAATCATAAATGAGAAGCAGAATATTGAAAGCAGTTTTGAGACGGTTCTTCGACTTAGCAGATAGTTTATAAGCAGCACAACTATGAACGAAAGAGGCATAATGTAGAAGATCTTTATGTACAGAATGCAAATAGGTTCTTGCCTTGACATGACGTAGTTGTCCTTAAGAATTCTCATGAAAGAGTAAATAAAGCCGATAATTCCAAACATGATCCCAAATAAAGCGAATCTGGGTCTTTCACATTTTGCTACTCTGAAGTTTTTTGCCAATCCGGTGTGGCTGTTGGCTTCATTCTCAATGGTTTCTTCATCAGGTAAATTTGGTACTGATGTTCTTACATCCATGAGGGATCGTGCAATTTAATTTTGTTTGTGTACTGATTTGTTTATTAAAACAAACAAATTTTTAATTAAAAACATTTGGCCTAATTAAAATCTTTGTCAGGTTTTTGTTTTCATGACCCAAAACTGATCTTACAAAACTGCACTTCAAAAGCAACAATACAATTATGAGCAATACAGGTGGCCTGGCGTAACTTGAAAACGCGTAGTATATAATAACAGCCTTTAAAGATTTACTAATGTCTTCATGCTCTGACAGATCTCACTTCTTTGCAAACTTTTATAAAAATTTTTGTAATATTTTTTGTAATGTCTCTTGCTATAAAAGTATTATAAGAGTTCCCAGTCTTTTATTCTATTTAACTTGCTTAACCAATAAAAAAGATTTTGCACAAATGAAAGAAATTACTTTTATAATTTTAGAATCCCCTTAATGGAGACTCCTTCGAAGTATTGTCCGATTGAAGTCACTACTCACAACATCTACTTTCATGAAGACTCTCCTATTCTTTCAACAGACTTTTATAACGATCAAGTAGCAACATGCGGCTATGACAACACTGTTAGATTTTGGAACGTAAATGTGAACAAAATGAAGGCTAAGGAGAGCTCCTACAAGACAGCTGCAAATTCAAGTATATCGCTGGAGTTCAATAAAGAATTCAAAGGATTCAAAAAGCCTATAAATTGCATAAGATTCTACAAGGGAGAGATTTTAGAAACATCTGGAATGTTTCTCTTGGCAGCTTGTTCTGACGATGGAAAGGTAATGGTTTTTTCAAACGACACAGCTTACACAGTACGAGCAGAAGATGGGGATGATGCCTATGACTTGACCTGGACAGATGATGGACTTGCCGTTGGATTTTCCTCAGGCAAAATAGAAATATACAAAATACACATAAAGAAGAATAAAAACGAAGATGATGTTCTAGAAAACACTGCAAATTATACAAATTCTAATATTAAATCGTTGTTTGAAATGTCTTTTGAGTTAAAAATCAGCCAGAAGATCCATGACGGAGTAATACGGGGAATCTCAAGCTGCAAGAATCTCCTGGCCACCCATTCGCTGGACAAAACGGTCAAGATGCATTTGATAGATGGATCAAAGCTGGTGCCTGTTTCTTCCTTTGGCTGCAATATTGACACATCCAGAGGGTTTTTTAAGCGAATTTTGTTAACTGAGCGTTTGTTGTATATTTTTACAAAAAACAATTCTGTAAGCATTTATTCGTATCCTTTTCGAGAGAGTCATTTGCATAAAAAGATTGGGCCTTTGAACTCTCCAGTTGTAAAAATAGTAGAAAAAGAAGAGCTTCTTTTTGTATGCACCAAGAAAAGTATTTATGTGCTAGAAAATGACAAAACAGTTTGTTGTGTAGACAATTGCTGTTACATGGCAGTCACTGACGGATTTTCGTACAGCAAATACATCTTCTTCCTTAGTTCCATGGATGGGTTTATCTCGTCAGTCAGATTGAGTGAACCTGAATCAAAATAAATTTTTGTCAGTAAAACCTTTGCTAAATTTCTAAAAATACTATAAACCAAATTTATTAGTTCATATGATTACTATTATTGTTAACTAGTAATAAAAGGTATAAGGACATATAGAAAACAATAAATCAGTTTTATATTGTAATAAATTATACCTTAAGATAGTATTGGCAGTATATTGAACATTCTAGATGTTTTTGCCAGAAAATATTTACTTTCAAAGACTACGAAATCGTTCTCATTCAGCAAATTTTAAATAAATTTTTATGCAGTTTATGCTTCAAAAGCATGGGGATTGGAGACAAAATACAGGAGATAGAGGCTGAGATGGCTAGAACACAGAAAAACAAGGCAACAGAGCATCATCTAGGAGCATTGAAGGCGAAAATGGCAAAATACAAAGCAGAGTTGGCTGCTTCAAAAGCGCCGTCAACAAGTAAAATCCCATCTTTTGAAGTCCAGAAGTCAGGAGATGCGAGAGTGGCTTTGGTTGGGTTTCCCTCGGTCGGAAAATCAACACTACTGGGAAAAATTACTTCATCCTACAGCAAGCAGGCCGAGCATGAGTTTACTACGATAGATTGCATCTCTGGAAAGCTAGACTACAATGGTGCCTCAATCCAGATACTAGACTTGCCAGGAATAATAGATGGTGCGGCCTCTAACAAAGGGCGAGGACGGCAAGTGATCAGCACAGCAAAGACAGCCGATTTGATTCTTATGGTTCTAGACTACAGAAGGCCAAACGACAAGGATATCCTTGTTTCTGAGCTGAACAAGATGGGCATAAGGCTGAACAAAAGAAGGCCAAACGTCTCCTTGGTCAAGTATGGTGCAGGCATTGGAATAACCACGTGCTGCAAACTGACAAACCTCTCAGAGCCGACTATTGTTGCAATTCTGAAAGAATATAAAATACACAACTGCCAGCTGACTATAAGAGAAGACATTACAGATGAGGATCTGATAGACTTGCTGAGCTGCAATGCTACATACATAAACTGCTTATTTTGCTACAACAAAATTGACGAGCTGTCTTACGACGAATTCAGAAGTATTGCAGATGATGAAGAGAATGTGGTAATAAGCTGCAATAAGAATTGGAACATTGAGGAGCTGAAAGAGAGAATATGGGAATCTCTCGATTTAACAAGGATTTACACAAAGAAGAAGGGAATGGATCCATCTTTTGACAAACCCATTGTTTTAAGAGGCCAGCCAAGCGTAAGAGATGTTTGTCAGAGCATCCACAATGACTTTGAAGATGAGTTCAAGCATGCCTTTGTTTGGGGACGCAGTTCAAAGCATCAGCCACAGAAAGTAGGCCTTTCACATGTTTTGTATGATGAAGATGTAATTCAAATATCCACAAAATAAGGAAGGCTGCAAAAGAATGTCTGGGTCTTTTGTCTTTTAGAACCTAGGAGAGAAATGAAAATGTCTTTTGAGTTATAAAGGAACTGATCAATGAAATCAGTACAAAAATACTGATTATTGAAGTGTATTGAATAACTTCTGATTTATAAAATTTGATGTTATGCAATCAAGTTTAACCAATTTTTTTGTTACAAAGTCCATAAATAGCAGTTTAATATAATAAATGCCTTATTCAATCTTAAATTTGTGAATTTAAATTAAGAATGTGCATAAAAGCTCAGGTAATAAAATATTTATATTTGACTTAGCCAATAGTAAAAAACCAGGCGATTGCTACTGATAAGCTATCCCTTCTTTTTACAGATTCTAGCTTTTTCTAATTCTTCTTATGACCTCTAATTTCTCATAGACCTCGTTTGCAAGAGCTATGAATTCTCTGTGGAACAGCTTGTCTTCTCCAGCAATATTTTTTATCATATCGAATAACAATTCTATTTGTCTATTTTGGTAATCGAGAATCTCAAAATAAGTGTCTGTTCTTTCTAATCCATCCATGCTTTTGTGGAATTTATAGAGGCTTTTGTTTCTATCGGTGCCTAAAGTATCGGTAATCTCAAACCTCCCCTTTTTTTCTTGTCCACTCTGGGTCTCTGTGATATTATTACTTTGCGGATTTTCCACACAGAATCTTCCTTTTTGGACTGTAGAGCTTTCTTCATTATCCTCTGTGGTGTTTTTACAACCGGGACAGTCCTCAGACTCGCCATGCAAGGCCTCTCCATTTTCATTATTTTCCATTAAGGCTAAATTAGAATTTGAATATAAATTTTTATTGCAATTGCTATTTGAAACATAAAAATTTTCTGGGCAATGCTGGCTTCAAAAGATTGGGTGTTCCTGTTTGTAAGCTAGATTTTTTGTGCATTCAATTTTTTATCAGTTAAATTGCAAGATCAATAGTTTTTAAGTGCTTAATTTCAGTCTACAGCCAGCATTGATCGGATCTGTAATGATTCTAGCAGTTATAAAGTGGTATATCGTCTTAAAAGAAGATTAACTGTGTCTTAGATCATAAGAAATGCTCATCTATGAAGAATCTTTGTACATGAATGCAAATGCTGATTATAAAAGTCGATTTCAGCCAAAATCACTAATATAAATCAAAAATATAAATCATGAGCTTAAGTCTAATTTGGATGTAGAGTAAGACAACGTTCTCATTTAGAACTTTAGAGTCTTCAGAAGTATTAATTTCATACAAAAAAATCTATTTCAGAATTATGTATGCAAGGATCAATACTCATACAACGTAAAGACATTAAAAAATACAATGCTTGATTTTGCCGTTGTATTTTTAAGACTTACTTTGAACATTTAAGTTTTTTTTGCTACAAAAGCAATTTGAAGTCAGATTGAACTATTCAATTTAGACCAATGTTTCTTTGAGCTCAACAATCAAGAAAGATGTCTGTTCTTCTGTATTATCTCCTTGTTTTCAGCAAAAGCAAAGTTCTGCTAAAAGTTACATTTTCCCGCCAAAATCAAATAAATTTAATTCGAGCCCTTTCTCCCATTTATGCATAACGCTCTGAAAGACAAAACAAACAGGACAGATAGGGATATGGAGAAGAAAGACGAAATATTATCGGAGAAAGAGTCGATATTGAAGTATCTAAAAAATAAATCGAACAACACGAATGACTTTGACTTAAAATACGATTTGGTTAAATGCATTGAAATTCTGGAGGGAAAGGAGAATCAAGAATACATTGACTTAAAAGGTGCCTTAGAGGCAACCCTATATGAGAAAGAAAAGCTTTTTATTGAAAAATGCGAGCTGGCGGTCGAGCTAGACTATGTTAAATCTAAAGAAAGGAGGCACAAAAGGAAAATAGAATAAATGTATTTATTGATTGTGTATAGCTTTTGTCAAGTTTGTCTTTCTAAAAGTGCGGTTTAATCCCGTGCGAGGTTAAATTGAAGCTTCAGTTCTTTAAGGAGCAAAAGCAGTGCCTCTTGTATATTGTCCCTGAATTACAACAAGAAATAACTGCATAAGTGCAAATTTTCTGTGATCAGTGGCTTTGTACTAAGTAATAATGAACTTTAATCTTTATAACATATTACTTCTCATATATTGTTGCTTACTAGATGCTACCAATCTAAAATGATTAAAATCTAAGCTGCCACATGTTTGAGAATTCCTGTTTGCATTCCGAAGCAGAAATTTCTATACCATCTTTTTACAATTCTAAGGCGACTTTTTTATTTGATAACTTTGTAAATAAAATCTATAATATTTTCTAATCTACATATCTTTATGTTGAATTTCAAATACCTTAAAATTTTTAATTGAAAAATTTCATTTTTAGATGAATCAAAAGATTATGACAGGCTGTAAGAAAGAGCAGTCTTTAAACAATATTTAACATTACTAGTCAAGATAATTCTTTTTGTTTAGAAATACAAGCTTATAATATCTTGATTTATTTGTTATATTGTTTTCTACGACGAACTTTCGGGGCAAAATATTATTATTTTTTTCAAATACGTGTTTTTGAATAATTTTTGGGAAAAACAAAAAATACTGATAGTTCCAAATATTTTACACAAATACAAAATTTTCATCAGACTCATAGATGAACATTATCTATAGAACTTTGACACTTTTGCAAAAAGCATGGACTTGCGAGTATGAGTTTAAAGATGGTGATATGGATCAAGTAACTTTATGTGTAATAGGATCAGATATTGCCTCGATAAGTGACAATATTAAAGAATGCAAGAGTTTAGAAATCTTGAGAATTGATGGTACTAAAATATCTTCGTTGCCTCCCTCAATAGGAGAATTACGAAAATTAAGGCATCTAACCATAATTAATAATCGTAATCTTGAGTCACTGCCCGAAGAGTTATTTAACTGTTCAGGATTAACAAGATTAGATCTTTCTAACAATACGCTTACCTCATTACCAGACAAAATAGGAAATCTAAAAAAATTGAAATATCTAAATTTAGATTCAAACAATCTAAGACTTTTGCCTGCTGGATTATGCGAATGCTCAGAACTGCAGATATTTTTTGCATGCAATAACGAACTAATTGCTTTGCCAGATGAGATAGGAAAGTTAGAAAAGTTAAGATCTCTATACATTCGTGATAATAAACTGCAAGAACTACCTAAATCAATAGGTAATTGCAAGGAGATGAGAAATCTTAATTTGCGCAGAAATGATCTAGTCAATTTGCCAGATGAAATAGGAGATCTGAGAGATTTAAGATACTTAGATCTTTTCAATAATAAGTTAAAACAATTTCCTGCTACAGTGGGAAAATGCTTGAGGTTAAAAGCCCTTGTTCTTAGTGGCAACCAAGTTGAAAAGTTAGATGAAAAAACTAGGAGATTTGATAGATTTATATTCTCTCCATCTTGAAAACAATCAGCTTAAAATGTTTCCAATTGGAATTACTAAGTTTAATTCTTTGGCATTTCTCGGTCTCAGCAAAAATCAATCGACAGACATTCCACCTAAGATAAAATACTTAGAACAAATACGCAAACTTTTTCTCGGTAATAATCAATTTAAACAGTTTCCAATTGAACTGATAAATTTACAGAATTTAACTTTTCTAATCTACAGCAAAACCAACTGGAAGCATTGCCTGCTGCAATAGGGAAGCTTGAAAGTTTAGATGAACTTTATCTAAGCTATAATGAATTAGAAACATTGCCAGATGAAATTAAAAAGTTGCAAGACCTGGAAAAGCTTCATCTTAGAGATAACAAGCTAAAGAAGTTACCAAAAAGCATGGAAAAGCTACGTAAGCTCGAGCTTCTAGATCTCAGAAATAACGAATTGAAAGACCTACCATATGAAATAAAAGAATTATTTTTAAGAATGCAGTCGCTTTATTTAAGCGGAAATGAAATGTTAGAATCAGGAATAAACAAAGAGACTTTAGGCAGGAAAGAACTGAGAGTTATTTGAAAGTTGTGTTTATTTCACGGACTAACTTAACTAAACTTTCTTTTTATTTGCTGAATTAACAATTTGTACGAGAGATAATTGCTATTAGCAAGTGTATTTTTTTTTATGTTTAAATAAAATTAAATTTTTGTAAGGAATGATTTTTGTGTAAGAATGATTAATGCTAATAAAAAATTTGTTTGTTAAAAGCAACAAGAATTATGATAAATTAAGAAGTTTATTGAACAATCTCAAAATTGAATACGATCTCCAAACCACTCTTCCAGTTCTTTCTTGTATAAAGAAGTCTCATTAATTCCTGAGTCTAAACTTTCATAACCTTGATTCCACCACAACCAAAATGGCATTGTTATACTAGAAAAGAAGTTTCTCAGTTTAAAAAAAAGATCATCAAATTCGTTATTTTCAATATCAAGAACAGAAAGCTCGCTTAATCTCCTTATACTGCCAGGTAGACACTTTAGCTTGTTATCATTGAGACAAAAAATGCGCAGCTTTTTCAAATTTTCTATCTCGGCAGGCAATGTTCCCAGTTGGTTTTTACTGAGATCAAGAAGCTTTAAATCCGTTAACTTTGTCAGTATAAGTGGAAACAGTTTTAAGTGATTGCCACTTAAACGCAGTCTGTCTAATTTTTTAAACTCTTCTATCCTAGGTGAAATGTCTTTCAGTTGATTTCCACAGAGATCAAGCTCACGTAAATTTTTGAGTTCTCCTAGTTTATCTGGAAATTCTTTAAATTCATTATAAGAAAGATTTAGGCATTTTAAATCTTTCAGATCCCCTAGTTTTGCATCTAACTTTTGAAGTCTGTTGTGACCAAGATTAAGAGTCTTTAACTTCAGGCACTTTTCTATCGCAGCAGGAAAGTCTTTGAAATTATTATAAGAAAGATCTAGAGATGTTAAATCTTTCAAATCTTCTATCGTTGCATTTAACTTTTCAAGTTTGTTAAAACTAAGATTAAGTTCGTTAAGCTGCAAACACCTTCCTATTGCAGCAAGAACTTGTTTAAATTGGTTATAAGAAAGATCTAGAGATGTTAAATCTTTCAGATCTTCTATTTCATTTGGCAAATCAACAAAATAATTGCTGCTCAAATTTAGGTTTTCCATCTTCTTACAATTTCCTATTGATTTAGGTATTTCTTCCAATTCATTGCATTTGCAATCCAAAACTTTTAACCATTCCAACTTTCCTATGTCATCTGGTAAAGAAGCTAGTTTGTTATAGCGAATATCAAGCTCTTGCAGTTTTAAGCATTTGCATAATCCAGCAGGCAAAACTTTAAGATCGTTTGAACTTAAATTTAGCTTTTCTAAATTTTCTAATCTTCCTATTTTGTCTGACAATGAAGTAAGCTTGTTGTTAGCAAGGCTCAATGTTATTAATTCTGAACAGTTAAATAACCCTTCGGGCAGTGACTTAAGATTACGATTATTAGTTATAGTTAGATACTTTAGATTTTCTAATTCTCCTATTGCAGAAGGTAACGAGGCTATTTTTGTGTTAAAAATTTCCAATTTTTCTAAATCCTTGCATCCAATAATATTGTCACTTATCGAGGTAATTGTTGGATCTGACAAACGTAAATATTTTTCAGTCATATCCTTGGCTGTAAACTCATACTCGTGAGCCCACACTATTTGTAGAAATGCCAAAGTTCTGTAGACAAAGTTCATCTATGGGATCTGATAAAAATTTTGCATTTATAGAAAATATTTGAAGTGATAAATTATCAGTATTTTATTTCTTTTCTTCAAAAATATTCAAAAACACTTATTTGGAAAAAATGATAAAATTTTGCCCCGTAATTTTGTCGTAGACAATAACAGAAAGAATCAAATTATGATATTTTATTTTGTCTGGTGGCATAGATAATCTATTGCAGCACACAGAGAGATGCTTTAGTCTAGGAAGATTGCACAACTCAAGCAGAATGACTTCTAAATAACAATCTCAGCTCCTCTGATTTTCCTATTTGATTCGCAATGAAGTCAGCCTATTACTGAAGCGATTTAAAATACTTAGTTTGGAGCAATCGAATAGTTTTTATAGAAAATACAAATAACTTAAATTATTCAGAAATAATACATTGTAAAAAATTAAATTAAAAGGTTGGGTTGAGAGAGTAAGCCTCATTAAGTTCGGTAGTCAATACCTAACAGCATAGTTCTATTATTAGGATAAGAAAACTTCCTATAGCTGCCTTTCGGCCCATTCCGAGGACTTTCCTTAGAGAAATCTCCAATGCTGTTCTTCTGTCCAACAGGGACAATTTCTGAAAATTTTTAAAATAAAAATAACAAATCTGCATATTTAAATTCCAATTCAGAGCTCAAACAAAACAATTGGACCGTCTTTAATCCAATGTGACTAATTTTATTTCTTCGTGAAGTATTTTGACAAAAAAGTATTTTTATCTAAGCCGTTGCATGGCAAATAGAAAATACAAGTTAGTATTTATCAAAAAAAGCGCCAAAATAAGCAAAGAGTCATTCCAAAGCTTTATTATTGACATTCTCAAGAGTTTTGGTGGGCTGTCGCTACTTTCTAACATTAAAATAGTATCCTTAGAGGACTCAATTCTCGAAATAGAAGCAGAAGATAGTGTTATTGATCAGGCTCACATTTCATTAATGATGTGTGGGCACTATAAAGGGATTGAATGCTGCTTCAGGGAGATTTGATCTGGTTCATAGCCTCTTCGTAACTGATGAAAATCAAAGGCATCTTTGCCAATGTTTAATATGTTTATAGATAGGCAGATGATAGATTATTTGTCTTTGCTAAGATTTTTTAGGTGGTAAATTGTGTAAAGAATTTTAAAATTAAATTTATTCAAATCCAATTATATATTTTAGGGAATATTATGTAGATTGAGTCTACACAGCCTAATAGTGAATCTGGTGTATCGCAGTGCATTTCAATCTCAGCATCGTCTATGATAAACTTGATTATTCCTTTTTTAATTCTATCCAGTGCAGGAATGGCATCGATCAAGGAGATGCAGGCTTTGTATTCGTTCGTATGCACATCAAATGTGTATATGTTGTGCCCGTACCATTTTACGAATCTTCTTTTCCAGATATATACTCTGTTTTCCCCTTTTATGTTGACCTCGCCAGTAAACAGACAGTTGTAAGCGTATTTTCGTATCATGATCCACTTGCAGAGGCTGTTGAGTGAGTCTAAGGAGGACTTTATGTACGAAGTTTCTTCGTCTGAGATAAAAGAGCAATACGTTCGCAGTAGAACTGGATGGTCATACTTGCTAACCGTCGAATTAAACAGTCCGAATATTCCCTTGGTTCCTTTCTGGCCAAACTCTATAATTCTCTTGTCAAGCTTGTTGTGCAGGCTATCGACCATCTCTCTTGTAATTTCAAAGACCGATTCGTGCTTATCAGATAGATCATGTCCTCTTTGCAATACTATTTTGATTTCCAAGGGAAAGTTTTGTGATTTCTGCAAAGGAATCCGTAAATATTGATTAGTCTTGATAAAGCTGCTCTCTGGATACTTCTGCCGCAAAACTAGTCTTTCTTTTGCAAAGATGCTCAAGGAGACAGACGAGTTTCCCCCTTTGTCAAAATTTTCCAATGAATCAATTGCAATATGCAAAATTCCAGGATATTTGTTTATTTGTAGACTGCTTTGAGCTGCTTTAAGTGCGGTATCATTGAATATGTTGCTCAGAAGTGGCTGGCTTTTATCTTCAGATGCCTTTACAGAATCTGAACATTGTTGAAGCCCTGATAACTCCATTTCAAATGTTTTCTTGTCCTTCATTATATCACTTGTGCCAATAATATTAGCGTCTTGGCTTGGCTGTATCAGAGATACTTTATTAATCTCTCCTGTTTTGGATATCATTACGATGGCTTAGATATTTAATGATATTAAATGGTAAAAGGAGATATTTTGATACAAATTTGAAACATAATAAAAATAAATTCAAAAAAATTCAGAACGTCAACGGTCTGAAGCAAAAATTATTGTGCACAAAACTATGATGTCTTTATACATAGCATTTTAGAGGAAATGTGCAAAAAATATTAAATTCTTTTAATCAATGATTATTAAAAATTATATGTCTCAAATTATAAAATAAAGGGGCAAATTAAAAAAATTTATTCCTTTGGGCAAAGCTGAAATAAAAAATACTAATTTACTTAGTCTTATTGGTTTTCAGACTATAAAAAAAGACGAATTGATTCTAAAAGGCTGCATGATTTTTTATATCACATGTTGTTGCAAAACTACTCCAGTGCGAAGATAAAAGTCTTAAATTGAAAATTAAACTACAATCAGAGTAGAGATAATGACTTTTTCTTTTACAAAAATCATGATTTTTCAGGAGAATACAATTTTTGTAAAAATAAATAAAAACCAAAATATTTGTTTAAGGATGATCACAGATCTTAGTGAGATGCTGGTGAAATTGCGAGAGAAAGCTACTCTTGCAAAGTTGTATTTGAAAGAGCACATTTTGAATTATATTTCTCTATCTAAAGCCAAAGGGCAATGCGCAATTTGCGATTCTGTCTTAGTTAGCACTTCAAATTGCTCTATCTACAAGTATTTGAAAGATAATCACTTTTATATTGAACGAAATGAAAGGAACGATAAGCATTGTCCATTTAGCAGGAGGACTGATCTGTTTTATCCTCCAAATAGCGCGAGTGACTATGCAGCAGCTGAAATTTCCAGTTTCAGAGACAGACAAGAATATAAGTTTGGAGATTTGTTTGCCCAAAGCAATCCAATGCTTACTGCATACAACGGTCTTTTAATGCTTGTCAAGCTAAATCCAGAAAATTTTACTGCTATCCTTGAAAACATGCAAACTAATCTGGAATGCATCCAAAACAAGCTCTGTAAGTCCTGTATTGTAAAAGTTCATTGTATGCCGCCCTTGTTTTCCTTAAACCTTAATTTTCCAGATTCATTTGTAGAAGAAGTAAAATTTTTAAATTTGTTAAATTCATTACATCATCACAACGCAAATGAACTAATGCTGAGAAACCCATCTTTTAAGACCGAAAACATGGTTAATTTGACCCAAATACAAGAAGTTCATGACGAAGACCTAAAGAATGTTAACAATAAGAGTTTTTTTGACAGGCTCTTGGAATCGTATAGATCAAAGATCAAAAGAATCCGATTAAAAACAGCGAAGGAGAAGCAGATAGAGTATAAAATTAGTGTCGTAAGAGAGCAGATACAGATTTCTATGAGAAGTTATAGGGTTGCCATTGAGAAAGGCAGGTTCGATGATGCAGAGCAGTTCAAAGAAGTCTTTTATAACCTTTTTAACTTAAGAATCAAACTGGAAGAGAAATTTAAAAATTTACAGCCGTAGAATCTAAAATATTCTAATTTGAGACATCAGAAATAAATCAACTTTCAAACCTTATAAAACTTAGCATGCAAACTTTTTAAACTCAAAAAAGAATGTTAAAACTATTTTATTACATAGTTTTCAAATAATGTGACAATAAACTGCTGACGTTTTTTACAATTTCTTCGTCCCTGGACCTTACTCTGATTTCAATCAGAGAATGCTCTGACGAATCAATCGAAACATTTATCAAAACCAGTGTTTTTTGTATTGTGTAGCAGGCAATATTGGCAACAATAAAACCAAAGTTTGTGAGCCTGTTGCACAACTTTCCATTCACCTTTCTCACCAACTGCTCGAGAATGTCTTTGACATCCTTTTTCATTGAAATCGAATAGATGTTTTCCCACTCAAGATTTTGCCACTGGGCTTGGAAGTCAACATCAGCTGCTTCGAGAAATTCATTAATGTTCAACTTAATCTCATCCAAATACTGTACAAACGGTCTTGCACTGTAGTCTTCTTTTTTGGGATATTTGAATGATATTGTTGCGCTCACAAACCCAGTCAGGCTCTCTGTTATTGCAAACTTGACTTTCAGGGTAGTGGCACAGTTTGGCTGCAGAGCAAAAGACTCCAAAGATGAAACTAGCTGCAAGTTTTTTGAATAGCTGAAATCTAAGACGACTGCCTGAAGATAGGAGGATGTCTGATTTATTATAAGCAGGTCCAAAAACAATTCACATTTAGAATACAAAACATTAGTCTCAACATACAGAGGGTCTCCGAGCCCACTGAGCTGGACTGTTTTCTGCTTCGAAATAAGTGCATCAACAGGCTGGAATTTTTTGAAAATAGTCTTGGTTTTGATCAAAGAGAATTCAGCAGGTGAAATAACATGCTGGTGAGAATAGTCAATAGTGTCAAAACTTATATCGGTGTTCTTAGAATCATCGCTTAGTATAGCTCTAACACATGTTGCAATTGTACTCTCCGACGACATGTCAATAATGTTGTTTAACTTGCCATGCTCGATAAACTTCAGCAACACTCCCAATGTCTTGTTTTTAACATTCCAGTCCTTTTTGTACATTTGCGTCAGCGAGATGCAGATATAAGCGCCTATGTAAACATCAGGAGCACTTGACAAATAGAAGGGCTCAGGCTGAAGGCTAAAATTGTTCATAAGAACATCCAGAAGCTTGTCAAAACTTGATTTATCAATGTTCTCTGACAGAATATCAAATGCTCTGCGCAAGATTTTGCCAAAACGGAGGTTTGTAAAATTTTCCACAAGGAAGGAATGGATGATTTGTCTGTCGTAATCTCGAGACAGGCAGGTTTTAAGGAAATTTAAGCTAGAAAACTGCAGCTCAGGCTCAGGGACCAGAATATTCTGAAGAGAAAGAGGAATGAGATCCTCTATGTAAATGCAATGGGACAAGCTGAAGTGTGTCATCTTGTCTAAAAGCAAGATTTTGAACATTTTTTTCTTCTCAGACCCCTGATTATGTTCCAGATACTTTTGGTAGAGGAAATCGGCGATTTTTCTAAAATTTTGTGTGTCTGCATTCTTGAAGCATACATCGATAACCTTGCTGGAAAATTCGACTTCATACGGATTGATGAGATTAAGAAACTCAAGAGCATGGCTGTCTACAAATTTTAGGTAGGGAATAAAATCATGCTTCAGATCGGGAGAATCCTCCAGAATATTTATAATGTTTTCTAAGCAGGCATTTTTGTCATTTTCAGAAACAGAACTGCTTGCAGATGGCAAGCTGCTGCATCTCAGTTTTACTAGCAGCTTGCAGCAAGCATTAAAAGCAACAGAATTGAATTTAGAATTTGACAACTTTCTCAGGTAGGCAGGATCGTCGACTTTGTGCGACAGCACTTCCAGCACCTCTTTAGGATAGTTGATTGACAGGAAGTCATCGAAATTCATTCCTAGCTTATGCATTGTATTAAAGCCAACTGTAAGCACTTCAGGAGAGCTTTCTCTCCTCATAATATCCATGATGTCGCCCTCAACATCGAGATCAAACCTGATGCCCAGCTCTCCCAAGCAAAAAAGAGCATTTGTTCTGACATAGGAATTGCTGTGCGATAGATTTTCCTTTACAGATTTCAAAAAGAGGTTTGCATAGTCCCAGCTTTGCAGCTTAGAAACAAATCGAAGCACAAACCCACGCACGAACTCATTTGGGCTAACTAAATCTTTATTCACTTGGCTGACACACAGAGTAAAACTCTTATCATCCTTGTCCAGGCATTCAAAAAAATAGTACAAGAGCCTCTTGAGATTGTTGTTCTCCATGCCCATGATAGTACGAACTACAAGATGAAAAAGGTCTGGACTGAAGTTCCCTTTTGATTGCTGGGCTATGATTTTTTTCAGAGTATTTTCTGGATCCTTTGATAAAAGGGCCGTATCTACAAAGTCGTCTTCATATTCCACAAGGAGTTGTTGTGCCATTCAGGGCATAAAATAAAGAAATTTTCAAATGTGTTTTTAAGAGAAACGCATAAAATTTATGCTTGCAAAGCATATTGGAAAAGAATGTAATTTACAATCAATTTAGGTAAAAAGAGTAATTCATATGCTAGGAGCTGGGTAAAGCTACAAATAGAAATATACAAAAAAGCCAAACAAAAGATGCGTATAGGATAATGAAGCACATCCTCAGTTTGAAGACAATTGTGCTTTCTATTTTAGTTTGAACTAAATGAAGCGCAACAAAATAGTTTTTAAAAGATTGTTGCATGCCAAGTGAAGAATGAATGCTTTATTTTAAATGTTTGAGTAGGCTTCGGTGGTCTCTTGCTTTTCTTAAAATTTTTCAAGCCAGAAAATTTCTATGAAAAATTTAGCCCATACAACCATGAATTTGTGCTTGAAAGAGAAAGAACTAATAGAAGTTTCTAAGCACGACATTGAGTCAATAGCCATATTGCCACCGTCCCAGGGCTCAAAGATTATTTTGGGGGACAGAAACAAGAAGGTCTATCTTGTGCATCTGTCAAATGACCTAGTTAACAGCTCCTCGAAAGTCCTGAAGGCGTACGACGAGCAACACAGAAAGAGGGTTACAGATGTGGAATACAGCTCAGAAGGAGACAAGATCATTTCCGTCTCTGCAGACAATCAGATGATTATTTGGGACAAAGAAACAAAACAGTGCTTCAAAACGACTGGGCATAATAGAACTATCACCTCGGTGACTATTAATTCAGCATGCAACAAGATTGTCACAGGTTCTGAAGATTCCGGCTTTGTATTGTGGAACACCCTTGGCAAGCAAATAGCCATTTTTGACAAGTCAATTGAGCATTCGCATAAAAGCTGGGTCAATGACGTTGGGTTTGTTCCAAACAGCAAGGACATTCTTGTCACTGCCAGTGAGGATGGAACTGTTAAGATTTGGGATTTGGATGCAAATGTGCTACTTAAGACGTTCTTCAAGGGCATGGTGGTGGATTATGAAAAGGCCAAGGAAAACAAGACACCAGTGCAAGACTTTGATTTTGAATGTGCTGTGAAGGCTATTGCATTCTCAAAAGACGGGTCCTTGCTTGCATACGGCGGCAGGAACTCCAAGGTTTACATTTTGAACCTGAACAAGGGAGAGCTTCTGTTGGAAATTGACGTGCAGGCACCTGTTACTGCTCTGTCCTATGGCGAGACCCAGCCCTTGATAGCCATTGCCATCCCAAACAAGGTTCTCATATGGAACATTTTCGAGTCTAAAATGGTTGGAGACTATACTTTCGCTTCAAAGGGTGAAAGCTATTGCAGATCCCTTGGATTCGTTGGTGACGAAATTGTGGCTGGCCTTGAAGGTGGAAAAGTAGCCAGAATTGAAGTATCCAAGAATTAAATTATCATTTTGATCAGTCTTGTTCTTTTGTCTATCTGATTTTTCTTGCTTTTATAACAGTAATTCTTAAATTAAACATTTTAACTAAAGATTGGACTTTTGGATAACAATTTTAGGATTCTATGCTGTTCCTAAAGACATTTCCAATGCCTCTAATTTATCACTCTTGTTCCTGACATGTTGCTTTTTATTACAGAAAGTTTTTTGCTCGTCAATGGAGTTTGGATTTAATCGGGAGTTGTATCCTACTCAAAAAAGACTCATCAACGATGCTGCAAATCTGATAGAGCAAAGCAAGGTTGGGATTTTCAGCAGCCCAACCGGAACCGGTAAAACCCTGTCGTTACTTTGTGCAGCCACAAAATTTATAAAAGTTGAACAAGACGATGAGATTTTTAACATTTTGAACAATTCGGTGAGAACTAAAATTTATTACTGCTCTAGAACACACTCACAGCTGGGACAAGCCCTGAATGAGCTGAAAACCAACAGAAACAGGTATTCTTCTGTTATTCTTGGGTCTAGAAAGGTTTATTGTGTTAACTCCAAGGTCAACTGCCACAAAAACATCGATGTTCTGAATGACAATTGCAAAATGCTCATAAAAGAAGATTCTTGCCAATTTTACAGAAATTTCCATTATGATCAGCGAATTTTAGACATTGAAGATTTGAGAAAGCTGGGGCAGGAGAAAACATTCTGCCCATACTACTTTACAAAGAACAAGGCATCGGAATGCGACATTGTGTTTTTGCCTTATACTTTATTGTTCAACAAAAAAAGCAGAGAAAGTCTAAACATTGACTTGAAGGACAAAATCTTAATCATCGATGAAGCTCACAATATTTATGATGCAGTTATAGAGCTCAACAGTGCTGAGTTGAGATGGGACGAGCTAAGAAGTATATCTCAGGTAAAAGGTCTGAGCCCAGACTTGCAGGAAATTTTGAAAAAACTTTTAGACTTCCACAGAACGATCAAAGATGAGTCCGTTTTTAATATTATTAATTTTTTGATGTTGGCAAAACTAGGCAATTATAATATGATTGAGCAGAGCGATTTTATAGATGCCAATCGCTTAGCAGTAAAAAATGACATGAAGTCAATTTTTGAGTTTTCAAAGATGTTGAATCTCTTTACTTTTTCTGACGACAGTGGAAGGATATTTGTGGACAAGTATAAAATTAGATTTACAACTTTGAATCCAAAAATGTACTTTGAGGATCTTAAAGAATGTAGATCAATCCTGTTAGCTGGTGGAACAATGGAGCCAATTGCAAGTCTAAAAGATATATTCCAAGACGTTTTGTACTTCAGCTACCCGCCCATCAACGAAAATTTCATATCTTTGGTGATTTCAGAATCATCAAATGGTAAGCTGCTAAATTTAAATTTCAGCCAAAGAGACTTACAACTTGAGAATGTAGTCAACACAATAATTACACTCACAAACCCTGTTATTCGGGGTGGAATAGTTATTTTTGTCCCTTCAAAGTATTTTTTGTTGCAGATCAAGCAATCTAAACTGATCCAAAATTTTAGAAGAAAAGTGTATTTTGATGACGAAATTTCATTTGAGGAATTTAAATCGTCTCCAGAAATCCTATTTTCTGTGATGGGAGGATCGCTAAGCGAAGGGATAAACTTTTCTGATGACATATGCAGGCTTCTAATCATTGTAGGTGTTCCTTATCCTACCAAAACGCTAGAATTTGAAGAAAGATGCAAAAACAATGCGGATTACGGCTCGATTGCTGCAATGAAAACTGTAAATCAAACAATAGGCAGGGCAATTCGGCACAAGAATGATTATGCAGCAGTTGTTTTGCTCGATTGCAGGTACAAAAATCTCAAGACAAAGCTGAGTCCGTGGGTTTTGAAGAAAACAAAAGAGGTTAGCTTGATTGATGGGCTAATCCGAGTCAATAATTTTTTGAAAGAAAAAAAGTAAAAAACCTTTTTTGAGCTTAAATAACGTTTAATTTCTCAATTATATATTTTTTAGAGATAAAGCCTTATTTTACAATGAATGGAGCCAATCAACATCTATCGGCTGTCTTGAAAAAAGTGTGGCTGATATTGAAAGCTCTAAAACCCAGCGTTGTTTCTTAAATAAAAAACTGTCAAAAGCCCTTAAACAATTTTTACTTTATAAAGTTGAATATAGTTATTTATCTAAAGGTCTTCTATATCCGTATGTTTTTCTGACCTTTAGCTCTGGAAAAATGCCGTCTTTGATGTTTTTTAACTTCAGCTTCAAGCGTGGGCCTATTTCTTTCAAAGCAACTTTAAACTTGTCATCTAAATTTTCTGTAGATATGCAGTAATGCCTGATGAATACAATGTCATCTTTCACATAAAAATGCAGAGATCTCTGAAATTCTGCCTCGTTTTTTCCAAGACTCTCAAAAATATGCTTGTACTCACATTTACCTTCTAACGTAACAAAAGCAGGCGATTTGTACAGGTCAGCAGGATAATTTTTGTAGTTATCAAAATACTCAAGAATAGAAAAGGTATAAGTTGGGCCCTTGGGCATATGTACTATTTTAACTTCGTTTTCAGCAATATGTACTATTTGCTTCACCAGCAGTTGATCAGAAAAATCAACAACATCCTGGATCTTCGGATTTTTTTCTAACTTGGCCAAACAATTTGGACTGAATATTCTTTTGAGCTGCTTGCAAAGCATTTCTGTGCTTTTAGACGGATTTTTCACTGTCATCACGACAGTATTCACCAGTGGCATTCTTATCTTAGGAACAGTGTCTGCTCTTTTGTTTTGGCGGCTTTGCTTCGTTTTAGTAGCTTTGTGCTTTCCTTTTGCATCTTTTTTCATTGGAGTCAAAATGTAAAATTTTTAATAAATTTTGCTCGGAAATTAATTTGAATATTAGTTGCTAAGGACGAGTTATATTTCGGCAAAACCTAAAGCACTTGTCTGGATGCGTGCTTGAGAACTATTAGTTGCGAGATTTTTTCTATGGCACAGCTATAATTCAAAAGACACCAATTAGCCTGGCATTCTGCAGCCATTGAGAGATACTCGCCATTTCTAAATATTATCTGCCGCTGTGTTTCTCTACAATTAAATCAGCTCTGCAAAATTAGTGTTTATTTATTCAGTAATAAAAATATTGCAAAACGGACTTTTATATTAAAATTTAACAGAATGTTTATCCCAAATAACAAAAATGGCCAGCTTTGGAAATGTTATTAATGAAGAAAATCGTCCTTTTGAATATATGATTTTAGATAATTTCTTGACAGACAGAGATTTTTTAAAAGTAGAATCTTTCTACAACGAACTATCTTTTAAAGAGGTTCACACAGATCTTTTTAGATTCTTGCAATCAAATGAACTATTTTTTGAGGAAAAGATAAATTTTTTTAAACAGGAGCTAGATAAGATATTTCGAGATAAGAATTCAAGTGGAGACGCATACTACAGCATGTTTGCCTCTTATTACAGAGAAGGAGACTTTTTGCTGTGCCATGACGATATGGTTGATGAAAGGATGTATGCCTTTACGTTTTATTTGGAGGATTTTGATAGCGGCCAGCTTTTATTATTTGAAAATAATTGCCAGACAATTCATAAAAGGATTGATGTAAGAAAAAATCGATTGGTAATTTTCAAAGTCGAAAGTAAGAGCTTCCACGAGGTTGATATCTGCCTTAAGGATGGAAGAAAAGCCCTTTCCGGATGGTTTAATGTCCCAAATAAGAAGAACTTGGCATTAAAGCGCCAAAAGAGCTATTCTGTAGCTGAAAACATCGAGTTTTTTGATTTGGAGGTTGACATTGATGATCAAGACTTTATATTTATGGAATTTGAGGATATTCTTGTGAAAGAAGTTCGGAGGCACGTCCAGGGGCCTTTTATCGATCGAAGATGTGTAAAAATTGAGTACGAAAAGCTTTATGCGCCACGTTTTGATGGATATGAGCTGATCCATTGTGAATGCCTAAAATTTAGAGAGTCCGACTACATTCTGGCCAACGATCTAATAAACTTGGAAAACTCAGACAACATTATGGATGTATTCATATTTAAATGTTCTGAAAATGTGCCAGATTTTATATTTTATTCAAACAATAACTCTGAGCTAGAATTTACTGTTGATGCGCTAGACGGTCACCTGTTTATAGGAAAAAGGAAGGGCAAGAATATCTCTATCCACAGATCCAAAAAGACAGTCTTAATGAAGCATTTTATGTATTGTTTACGGAATTAAATTTACTGTGAAGTTTTGTCAATTTTTCAATCAGATTAATGTAAGTTTTATGCATAACATACAAATAGAATACACATTAGCTAAGGCTCTGATAAATAGAACATACTTTAGGATTAAATTAACAAAATTTTGTGAGCAAAATTTATTGCCAATACTCAATTTTTAATTCCAGAAAAAAAAGATTTAATAGATTTTTTTGCCAAACCATCCCACAAAAAAGATGATTCAATCAAAACTCACCATCTTGATTATGCTGTCCATTTTATTGTTTTAGGATCAACCCCGTCCTTTACCATTTCATAAAGCGGAGACATCTCTCTCAACTTTAGAACAGATGAGATTGTGCGCTCTGAAAGCTTGTCTATGTCTTCATCAGTGGTGTATTTTCCAATCCCAAACCTGATCGAAGAATGGGCTAGATCATCCGTTGCGCCGATGGCTCGCAGCACATAGGACGGTTCAAGCGACGCAGAAGTGCAAGCACTCCCACTACTCAAAGCAAAGTTTTTCAGATGCATCAGCAAACCTTCTCCTTCGATATAAGGAAACGATATGTTTAAGCATCCCGGAAACGTATTTTTGCCGTTCTTTATAAAATCGTCGCCAAGCTTGCTTCTTAGGCTCTTGTACAGCTTCTGATTCAAACGTGAGATATGCTTTTCATTGTCTGCCATTTCATTTCTAGATATTTTTGCAGCTTCTCCAAATCCTACGACCAGAAAAGGCGGCACAGTTCCGCTTCTCTTGCCACCTTCCTGTCCTCCGCCATGAATGAGCGGCGTCAATCGTACTTTTGGCTTTCTTCTGATGTAAAGGGCACCAATGCCCTTCGGCCCGTATATTTTATGCCCAGATATGCTCATGGCTCCAATGTTGCATTTTTTAACGTCTATCGGAAGCTTGCCGAAGGCCTGAGCGGCATCCGTGTGAAACAAAATGTCGTTCTCTTTGCATATCCTTCCAATCTCTTCCAACGGATTGATTACTCCTATTTCATTATTGACAGCCATCAACGAAACTAGCTTCGTGTTTGGCGTGATTGCTGCCTTAAGCTTTTCCAAATCAATCGATCCGTCCTTTTCCACTGGCAAATACGTGACTGACACTCCTTTTTCCTCCAAATATCGGCATGTTTCCAAAACTGCCTTATGTTCTATTTGAGAGGTAATAATATGAAGGTTATAGTCATTGTACTCGGAAAATCCCTTCAAAATCATGTTATCTGCTTCTGTCGCGCCACTCGTAAAGACAATCTCCTTTGGGTCTGCATTTATCAATGATGAAATCTCCTTTTTGCCGTTTTCTACCGCTTTCTCGGCCATCCAGCCATACGAATGGTTTCTGCTATGTGGGTTTCCATAGAAAGACATCATATACGGTATCATTGCCTCAACAACTCTGGGATCAGTTGGTGTGGTGGACTGGTAGTCAAAATACATTCTTACCGGAGCATTCTTAGTTTTTGTGCTGGGTGTCTTCAGCTCTTTGAGTGGAATCATTTTTGGGCTAAGCATGGCTGGCTAATAAATAATTCAAATAATGAGAAATGGCAAATTGGTGAAAATATTAGCAAGTGTTTTGCAAATTTCAATGAAACAGCTAGAATGCTATATGTTTTAGCATATTCGCCATGTATTGCAAATTTTTTACACTTTAAAATAATTTAGGTACAATTTCAAAACATATTTTTTTCTATATTTTTAAGATTATTATTTGAGATGAACAAAAAATCTTTACAACAATATTTTGAAATTACTACTCGAAGTGAACAAAAAACTTCTCTTTTTCGAATGCAGAATTTTTTTTCTCAAAGCTTTGCCGCAACAGCTTAGCAAAGTAAAACTTAACGACCTGTTTTCAGATTTTCATACTTTGTCCATATTTCAGGAGTATTAAAAATTTTCCATGACTAATTTTTTTGAATCAAGAGAAAATTTTATAAAGCCACTAAAAGTAGGCCCTAATGCTGGCAATATTTCTCTTACTGCTTCAGATTCACACTCTAAACGATCTTATTGAGTTTAGAATAGACAAGGAGATTACAATAAGAGAACCAGGAAAGACACGCATGAGTAATCTGACAAATAAAGTTAATATTAGTCCGGAAGTGACGCTTTTCGAGTCCTATAATGATGACATATGCTTTGAAATGCATGCTGGATTCTACTACACAGACTACAATTTTATTTGCAACATTTTCAATCTTTCGTTAGAGACAAGCAATTATTCCAACTTGCAGAATCTCATAAAGAACCACTCAATTATTTACAATCAAACTAAGCGTAATGCTGTTGGAGACAATACTGCTTCTGAAATATTTGAGGTTCAGCATGCCTGCAATCTCTTTAACTTATTGCTAAAAAACTTTGTTAGTTCATGCGAAAACTCATGTGATGTCAATTCTAGATTTCTGCTGGATATGGTTCTGTTTTATTCTGACTTCTGCAAAATGCTGTCTGATGACAATATCATAAGCAAAAAGAGTTGCAGTTTTCCATTTAATGATGTATTTCGAGATTTAATGCATGGGCTGGCATCGATTGACAACAACTATCCTTCGCTTCTTCCAATAGGAAAGATCATGGATTCATGCATGAATATTTATGCTAATTTTCAGAGATGCTGTGAAGATTTGCATGAAAACATACAGTTGGGCAGCGACAGCATTGAAGAAGATTTCTACAACGATCAAAAATTCGACCTTTTGAAACAGATTGGGTGGCAATTCACACTCTTATTTATAGAATTTGAAGATTTGGTTTCCAATCAAAACCAAGCTGATTCTGCGGTATTTAAGAAAACATCTTTATTGCTGTATTATACATTTGGAAAGTTTAGAACACTAATGACTATGTTTTCTTTTCTAGCTTCTCTCAGATTTTCAACTCAGGCAAATAGTACAAAGGTGCTGGTTGACGATAGCCTATTCAAATATCTAAGGTCCACTATTGTCCATCTTACATGCTATGCCTCAAATTATGACAACTATTTGTCAAAAATGATATCTTTGAAGTTATTAGACAATGCTTCAACCCTTTTAAAAGTTTATGATGCTTTATGCTTCAAAACCTTCTCTAGCAGCCTAGAAAATGAAAGCTTTTTTAACCCATCGGAATCATTTGATATCAAATTTCTGAACAAAGATTTTCGCAACACTTTTATCGATAAGATTTACAAAAAGCATGTTTTGGAGCGCATTGATGCCATTTTCCAGCCCAAAGCTCTTTCCATTGCTTCTCTCGACTATTTTTCATTAGGCATTTTCAAGACCTTTTTCTATGAAGACCCACAAAATGTTTTTTTCAAAGCTTTAATGCAACAATTTGTCTATGAAAACATCAAAAGCCAAAGATATGACAAAATTTACAACTTTAAAGCCATCATTTCGTCTTTTATAGAAAGCATTGCTGGGAAATACACGCTCTCGTCATCTGAGATTCCATTCCGTTACATAATGTTATATTTGAAAGTAAAAAGTCACTTGAATATGTCTAGACATGAATTTGTAGATGAATTTTTGTCGCCTACTAACTTCTGTTTGCTATTTCAGCCTGAGAATGCCTCTGCAGCAAAAAATCTCAAAGATGAGAATAAGACCATGTCAATTTACGTTTTTATTTTACTTTTCACTATCCCGGTCTCATTTTTTCTTGCCTATAAAATCTTTAAGCTTTATAAGAAAAATTATTAAATCAAGATTTTAGAATATTTTTTCTTTCATTCAAACCCTATGAAATAGCAGTCTTTCTTGTAATAGTTGCGATCAAGCTTCAAATTGCAGATTACATCATCTAAGAATACATTTCTTGTAGGAGAGCCCAGGTATCTGATGGACTTAGAAATATTCACAATATGAATATGAAGACGGAAATACGATGGCCTGTAGTGAAAGTATAGGCTAACGTCTTTTTCTGCAAGGCCTTCCTCTTTACAAACCTTTAAAATATTCTGCTTGGCCTTTGCTAACAAATTATAATCTTCTATGTCTCTGATTGACCTTAATTTTGGGTCCTTGAAGATCATCAGCAGATAAAGCTGGTCTGCCGACTTTAAGTCCCATTTATAATCAGAAATGATCATTGATGCTTCATCCTCAAAAAAAACATTCTCTCCTGTTCCTCTGCTGTTTATGATATTATCAAGCCAATTTGTGGTAAGAAAATTACAATTGCTGAGATAGTCCTCATAGCTCTCAGCCGTGTATTTGAAATTCTTTACAAATTTGTCAATGTGTGCCTTTGATGCAGGATAAGTCAAGTGAGGCTGGCAGTCGATGGTTGTATTCAATTTGAATCGCTTATCTTTCACCTTTGCCTCTTTTAATTTCTCTAAAAACACATTCAGATTGAGCGATTTCTTCGTAACCATGTAAATTGCCGGCTGATCGTTTATTTTACCAATAAAAATGGTTGCATAAACGTAGTCTAAGTAGATTGCTGAAACGAAGTTTTTCAGCTCCTGCATTTCTGGGGGTGTTTTACAAGAAAAAGAAACCTTTGTTACACGTTAAAAGTGATGAATTTTGACAGCTTGTTTTAAGATAAAAAATGCAATGTCATGGCTTGGCTTGGCACCATACTGTAAACAGAAATAAAGTACATTTCTCTTGATTATGCTACTTTAAATTTGATTTAGAAATAAAAAGAAGCAATTTTTAGAAAATTTTTATAATTTAATTAAAAAAGGTATCTGCAGTTATTTTTTAAGATCTACTACTGTGTCATTAGACTCATCTTCAAATATAAAAAATTTGAAATCTTTGCTGGGCTTGAGGCTAGTTTTATTAGAAATAATGTTGTCTTGCATTGTGTCATTGAACAAGAGATCAGTTATGGATGAAATTACCAAATACAACGAAAGAATCTTGAGCAGATTGGCTATGTCTTTGAAAAACAGCAAATACCTGGCTTTATTCTCCATCATGACAATTAAGAACAGCAATCTGGATATTGATTCTATCACAAAGGCTGCCTGGAATATTTTCAATAGTCTCATGAGGTTGTCTATTTGGTATTCCAAGAGAGGCTTCTCTGGAAGAATGCTTGTTTCCAGCCCTTGCTCAATGTTAACAAGACTGTGAATCAGAAACGTTAGTATCAGGGCAATCAGCACATCCTCAGCCATCAGCAGGACTTCCATTTTGAATATGCTAAAAGAAACCTCCTCTGAAAATGAGATAAAAATGTCGGCAGCAGGTATGAGCCGAAGTATGCCATACGAAATCAGAGCCATTTTGATTGACGAGCTTTCTTCTATCCCTTCAATCTTCATCTGATCACAAATAGTCAGCACTCTGCACAATGAGACAAAAAAGGCGGTCTTTAAGGCGTTTTCAGCTATGTATTGCAAGAACTTGATGCCGCCCATCACAGTGTTGCTGTCATAGTCCCAAAGCTTTCTGCGGTAGACAGATTCCAGTAACTTGTATTGGTGTGTCATTAGCAGCAGCAATGCAAAGAAAAAAAGCATGTGTTCAGACTTCCGTGAGTTCATAGAAAATCTTGATTTTGTCGTTTTCTTGATCAAAAAGATGATCTGCATAAGTATTACCAAAGAAGTCAGGAGTACAATGAATGACTCCACAAAGATTCTCATTCTAAATTTATTTACAAATCAAATAAATATAAGATTGTTTGAGATTTAAAACAAAAACAAGACCATAGTTATTGGAATTACAGTAATATTTCTATTAGTAAAAGTAGCACAGTAAACATAAGGCATTATTTTAAGTCTGCATACAATTTAATGAGAATATTCAAAGATCTTGACAAGTTGCTTCTCTTTGAACCAAAAGTGTTAAGCTTTTTTGATATTTCAAAATTTTGCCATTTTTGTTCTGCGAACTTACAATTCTAAAAGGTCAGTATGCTTGTCGTCCATTGCTAATCTCTTTCTTAAGCCCATGATTCAAAATTATCTAGCAAGAAATCTGAATAGAACCGTAAACTTCCTCCTAAAAACAAAAATGTCCCAGATTACATCACCAATCACGCTTGACAACGACGAGGCACTGGCAATTTCATTCCAGAACTCTGGCCTTTTTGTAAATGCCTACCTGTGCTTGCATTGTCCTGAATCATTGAAGAGTCCCTTCAGCATTGTATTCTGCAAGTGCTGCAGCTCAAGAAAGATATTTCTGAGAAATCACAGCTTGACTTTGTCAGAAAATCAAGGCAGCTCTATTATTAAAGTAGAAGATTACAGGAATGATCCCTTTTTGACTTTTATTGAAGCAAAGGTTCACAAGAGTTTGGAGCTGACTCTTGAGGTAATAGACCAGCTTCCTGATTTTTATGAAGCTTATCTGCTTCTTGCAGAGCTTTCCAATACTTGCGTGCACCTAGAATATCCTTCGTCTTTGATATATTATCTATATTTGAAGGTTTTAAAGGACATTGAAGTACCTGAAGTGGTGAAAGAAATTCTAGAATGCATTCTTGAGGACAAGGCAGAAGCAAAAATAGGCATCAAAGTATCAGAGGAACAGCTGTCGGCATACAAATGCATTGTTATGAACAATTTGAATCTTGTGGCTGCCTTTTACTATTGTTCTTGTAACTCAGATCAAGCGGAATCTATATTTTCTAGGGTTCTGGCTCTCAATCTTGATCTAAAAAGCGGCTATTACGACATATCGTATTTTCATTTCTATTCCATAATTCTTTATAACAAATCAGATACAGCTCTTCTGAGTCTTTCAGAAAATCTCAACAATTTATTCAGCAATCAATTTGAAACCTTAGTCTCAAATGGAATCTACCAGTTCAGCATAGGAAATTTTGAGCTATCCAGGAGCATTTTCAAGACCGCCCTTAAAAAGGCTGAGAAGCACTGCCAGAGCACAATTCCAGACGTGTATTGCTTGATTGCACATAATTACATCAAGTTGAATAATTACGAAGATGCTGACAAAAGCTTTCAAAAGGCTTTGAAGGCCAATTTTCACAATTTCAGAATTTTATACACGGTCGCTGAAGGCTATTTTAGAATGCAAAGAAACGAAGTGGCTTTATGGTATTGCAAAAGGGCATTGGAAAAAAAGGACGATGGAAGCATTTGGAAGCTACTAGGAAGAGTTTTTACAAACCTTGGGAAATTCAAAGAAGCCGAAGATTGTCTTAAAAAGGCAGAGAATATGAATGAGCTTGATGCAATTCTGTACCTGGCAGACGTATACAAGAAGACTGGATCTGCGGACAAAGCACTAGATTTGTACAAAAAGTATGCTGATGTGGGAGTTGTAAATAGGGAAGTTGTGATAAACTATTTGATTGAGTACTACGAAGAGCAGGGAGATTCTAAAAATAGTAGATACTACAAAGACTTAATGCTGCAGATCTGATTTTATTAAATATTGCTATAAAGTTTGTTAAGTCTTTAGAATACAGTATGATCTGATAAGAGTAAGTTATTGAAAAATTTATTCTTTTAAATCAAGATACTAAATAAACAAGATATATAAATTATTTTACAAAATTTTTAAATATAACAAAATTTTGATTTCTTGATAAACTTTGTTGTCTAGTAAAATCATGAATGTCACAAGCAAGTATGTTTTCCACATTTTAACTTTATTTTGTTACTAGTTTCTACAGTAATCTTGTTATTGAAAATACAAAATAGTATAAAAGAACAGTATTCTGCTATCAAGTTTATACATGTTATTTTAAACTTCTAATTTGGTCTATTTTATTTAACGAAATTAATATTTCAAAAACTTTATGATGCCTGCAAACATGGAAGATTCAGAAGATTCAGCTTGCATCAAAAATGAGGAGATGCTCCATTTAGAAAATAAACTACACCTGAACTGCTATGACAAGCAGATAAAGTCCAAAGAGCCAAAAATGATATTTGATAGAGGTTCCAATCTGTTTGATGACAAAGAAGAAGAACGAATGGCAGCCATTCGTGAAAAAGCTTCGGTTTTAAAGCTGCAAATAATTCAGAACAAAGGGATGGCTGATGGTGCAAAGGAATATGCAGAAAGAGAAATGAAAAAAATAAAGGCCGAATGGCCTGCTTTATTCGGTAAGATTCCAGACAAAATATATGTTCATATAGACTTAGACTCGTTCTATGCATCTGTCGAGACCATTTCACATCCAGAATACAAGGATATACCGCTCGGTATTGGAACCAACCTGATGTTGGCAGCCTGCAATTACAAGGCAAGAGAATATGGTGTTCGAGCAGGCATGCCTGGGTATAAAGCTAAAGATATTTGCCCGATGATAGCCGTAGCAAAACCTGATTTCAAGCGTATCAATTATTACTCAGAAAGAGTAATGGAAATATTAAGCTCCTACGACCCTGAAATTGAGATCTATGGAATTGACGAGGCCTGCCTCATATTTGATGAAGAAAAGCTTATAAAAGGCTATGGATACTTTAATAGCAACACAACAAATGGAAGGTCAGCACAGGATGGGGATCTTGGAAGCAAATTGAAATATGACAACTTCTCGTTTCAAGGTGTGGATGCCCTGGTGTCTAAGATGCGACTGGTAGTTCAGAGAAATACGGGCTTGACAGTAAGCGCAGGAATAAGCGTTTGTCGAGGTCTAGCGAAGCTATCCAGTAAAATGAACAAGCCAAATGGCCAGTATGTTTTAAGCAGCGATTTTGAATCGTTTATTGCCAACATGGAAGTTGACGAGATTAATGGAATAGGAAAGTGCACGAAAGAGCTTTTGTACAGGCTGTTGGATGTTAAATATGTCAAGGATCTGAGAGAGAGAATCCATCTCTGCTCGCTTGTTTTCAGGCCAAGGTCTTTCTGCAACATTCTCAGATTGTCGCTAGGCCTATCATTTTTTGATCACAAAACGATGGAGAACGACAAATCATGCAAAATAAAGTCTTTTGGAGCCGAAACATCATTTGCACCTGTTGTTGAATATTCTGAACTATTATTTTATCTTTGGAATATCTCAGAGCAAGTCAAATCTCGGATGGAAAAAAAGAACCAGGCAGGAGATGTTGTGACAATAAGGATTAAATATTTAAATTTTAGGTCCATCACAAAAAGGAGGAAGTGTCTTGAACTGGTAAAGGACCACACACGCATTTTTGATATTTCTGTTGAGCTTTTAAATCAAACTCTAAGCAAAGCATCAGATTGCAACGGCTATGAGATTGTCAATCCCATTCGAATGATAGGAATAAGCATTTCAGGATGCATAGACTTGGCTGAGACAATGCTAATAGGTAAATTTCCCAACTCTAAAGTGATTTATAAGAATAGAACTTGCATAATTTGCAATGAGACCTTCATAAACGAGCCAGATAATTTTTTCATAGCTCATGTCAACAGATGCATTGATGATTCTGAAAACAGGCTAAAAAAGACAAATAACAGTCTTTTGAGGTATTTTGGGCCAAAAAAGTAGAAAAAAGCATATCTAGCATAAAACTTTGAATAAATAATAAAATCACTGAGATTTTTTGATTATTTGATGCTTAGAAACATTTGTGTGATTGTTCGCATAATCAGACATTTAAATTTACGATCCAAAAACAAGAATCTTCACCGTTGAATGCAATTTATTACATCAAAATCTATTCTTTAAAAATGGAAGAAGCTGCATAGATTGTATTTTAACTTAGGTTATGATAGCTCCTAATCAATGCTTCGTTCTTGGCACTCCTGTACCTGGCCACAAGAAAACCTGGCAAGGCAAAAGTCATGCTGAATTGTATTAAGTGCGGGAAATAAGGAATAGTGAAGAAAGCTGTTCCAAGAGTGCCAACAATGCATTTTGACAGTGTCTCAACCGAAGGATTGAAGAGGAAAAATCTCGTATTGGAGCCGTCCACAGGCCCCACATCCATAAACTCCACATTTACATTTGAAGGCATCATTTCATAGTACATTGATTCTGACCACAGCTTATAAAAGCTCATCAGTGCAGAAACAAACGCTGTTTGAGGCCTTGGCTGGAGGGAAAAGGAGAAGTTGACGTTCAGAACATAGCCTTTGTGCTTCTGTGCCATCAAAGCCAAAACAGCCTTCAGCATTTGGAATTGGCCCCTCAAGAGGGAGTCTATGGTACTGGCTACTTTCTGATTGATGAAATACTGGGGTTTGGGATCTGGGATTACAAGCAAGTTGATGATCAAGCCAATATCATACTTGTCCAAAAACGAGAAATCTGAGGCGATGGAGAAATCAATCACGTGGTAGATGATTTTTGTTTTTTTGAGCAGCCTGGCTCGCAGATGTATGAGGTCTTGCTCATTGTTTCCAAGCAAAATCAACTTCATTCCCTTTTCGACGATTCTAGCGCAAATAGCCTCACCCAGCTCTGATGTAGCATAAGTAACTACAACATATTTCCCCTGCAAAGACTCCCAAACTTTGAAATTATTCAGGAGGGAAAAGAAGTATTTAAATAGCCAAGAAAAGCATCTTGCCATGCAGTATATAATTGGTATCACAAGATAGCACAGCTTCATGGGTGTCCATAATATTAAAATTAAAATAAAGTATGATTGAGGGGACTTTAAACGGAAGAGCAGAGCCAATCCTTCTGGTGTGTGATAAATTCCACTACAATTTTATTGTCGAAAGATTTTTAATTGGAATCTTTTAACACAATCTTTTTAAAACAACGTAAGATAGCTTAAAATATTAGTTAACGTAAAAGTACGAATGTCAACTTCTACAGTCTTTCTTGATTTAAATTGGATGAAAGATGCCTAAATAAACAATAAACAAGCAAATGGGGATTTACAATGTTTTAGGTCTAAACTAAGGCCCCTGAATGGCTTTCATATTTCACAATGGAAAAAATGATTTAACAGAGAAAATTGAAAGAGAACTAGCAGACGATAACACAAAGCTTTTTGTTGTTGGAGGAGATGGCACTTTTTTAAAAGCATTGGCCCATTTTAGCTATGGTGAGATTCCTCTTGTGTTTGGATTCAAGAATGGCACTGTCAACTTTCTGCTTCCTTTTAATATCAATCTGTTGCCTGAAGTATACAGAGAAATCAAAACCAAGATTTTTAAATCTGTGGAAAGATCCAGGCTTCATCTCACTTCTCACAAAAGACTATTTGTAAATGAGCTGGTCATAAGATCATCTGAGTTCAGGCTCAACACTTTTGAAATAGAAGTCAATGGCTCATCATTCTCTTTGAAAGGCTCAGAGATCGTTGTCGCAACCCAAACAGGATCGACCGGCTACAGCGCATCACTTGGTGGGCCTTTGCTACTGACAAACTCTGTCATCATAAATTGTTCGGCACCCAACAGATGCAACTTTAAATCTATTGTGCTGCCAGCAAGTGCTAAAATTAGAATAACAGCGGAAAGATGCATGGGATACTTAGATGGAAAGGCAGTCGAGGGAGAAGCCTTTGAAATAGAAGAGGGGGACAATTTCAAGATGGCTATTCCTGATGATTATGACAGCGGCAAGCTAATTGAGAATATTTTCTTTAATCTGTAAAAATTTGCTCACAATTTTTGACTAGCTCTCATTTCAAATACGTTTTTGGCTCTAAAATATGTCATTAGGCTTGTTAAAGAATTGTTTGGTCTAAAAATGACGTTTGCTTTGTTAAAAATATGGCAATGCTACAACACAATAAATTTTTGCAACAATTTTGTGTGTTTTTGTCTTGTAGCAATGGAATATTGTTTGCTCTAGAATTCTTTGGGAGATTATTTTACCTGACAAGTTTATTAATGCAGTCTTTTCCTGTAGCTTAACTTTGCAGCTCAAGGTCTTAAAAAACCTTACTATTGAGTTTGACGCGAAAATAGAATGTCGTCTAAGCCCATTTTACTGATCATACAACTCATTTAGGAGCTTTTTAACATTGGCTTTCTCATTTTCAAAATTCGCAAAAATTTTCTATCCCTCAAATGCCAGCAGAAAAAGCAACCCAATACAAGACAACAGCCATACCAAGAAAGCCAAGGACTAAGATGACTAGGGGACTGCAGACAGAGGCTAGAATGAAGGTTGTAGATAACTCTGGTGCTAAAGAGGTCAAGATTATTGGTGTTAAGGGATTTTCTGGTCGTTTGAATATGATTCCATGCGCAGCACCGGGCGACGTAGTTGTTTGCTCAGTAAAGAAGGGCAAGCCTGATCTTAGAAAGAAGGTTGTAAAATGCGTTGTCATCAGACAAAAGAAAATTTATAAACGAAAAGATGGCTGCAACATATGTTTTGAAGACAATGCCTGCTGCTTGATTGATGACAAAGGGGATCTTAAAGGCTCACAGATTTCAGGCCCTGTCCCTCGTGAAGTTGCTGAAATTTGGCCAAAGATTGCTTCTAATGCTTCTTCTATCGACTAAATTAGGATTTAATATTTTTGTGTATTTTTCATTGAGTTATTTTTAATAGCCTTTTTTATTTGCAGACCAAAACAAATTTTATTCAATTTTTGATTAAATTTAGGCATTTTTAAATGAAAGTATCAGAATTAAGATGATTTTTAATAGCTACAAAATTGTTTCATATTCACTGGCTGGTGTTTAAACATGACTTTGACAGATTTTGGATCTTGGGCTGGCGAATACCCAAAAAACTTTTCTACAGACAGATAACGGAACTGTGGAATGCGTTTCTAAGCTCTTTTTTCCCCAGACCAACTTTCCCAGGCTCTTCTGCAAGATTGTTCTGCTGCAATTTGAAGAATATTAAGCTCTGTGTCAGGTTTACAATTGTTTTGGGCAAAAACTTTAAAAAATTGTTCTCGAGACGAATAACCTGAAGATTGCTCAACTTCCCAAAATCATCCGGTAATGACACAAGCCTGTTACTAGAGAGCCTTAGCATCTTTAAATTGCTCAGGTTGGATATTTCATCTGGCAAAAACGTAAGTTTATTTTTGCAGGCAGTTAATATTTCCAGGGCCAATAAATTGCCTATTTCATTTGGAAAGTATTTTAAGCTGTTAAACTGAAGTTGAAGTTCCTTCAAGTTTTTCAGTTTCCCAATAGCTTTGGGCAGTGCTTTCAGTTGATTCTTGTTCAGAATCAGCCTTTCCAGATTTTCCATGCCGCCTATTTCTTCCGGCAATTTTTTTAAATAGTTTGAATCGAGATAAAGCGTTGTCAATTGTTTTAGATTTCCTATTTCAGGTGCTACAGATTCCAAAAAATTTCTGTTTAGCCACAGTGTATCTAAATGGGCCAGTTCTGTTAAGGAAACAGGAAAATTTTCAAATCTATTTCTGTTAAGAGATAGTTCTTTCAGTGCTTTTATTTGCCACATTTCATCTGGCAATGACTCTAAATGGTTTCGTGAAAGATGCAGCACATTCAAATTTTCCAGCTTTGTTATCCCTGCAGGCAATGATCTTAATTGATTTTCCTGCACATACAATTCTCTCAAACTCACCAAGTTGCCTATGTTATCCGGAAGGTAAGTCAGTTTATTTGTGTAAAGAGTCAGCACTTCTAGACTCCTCAGATTACCTATCTCACCTGGTATTGCTATCAATAGGTTGTTGTCAAGATATAAAACTTTGAGGTTTTCCAAACTTCCTATTTCACCTGGCAAAATTCTTAGGAGATTTCCCCTGAGATTCAAATTTACCAAGTTTTTACAATCTTGAATATCAGCATTGAGCGACGTGATTATTCGATTGCTTAAGTTCAAACTTGTTGCCTCTTTGTCGTTTTTAAATGTGTGCTGATAGCACCATATGCCAATTAGAACTGTAAAGCCTATGATATTAAAATTTTTGTTCATTTGGTAGTGGCTAATTTTTGTAAATTTATAGGATAAATTATATTGTACATTTATAATCAAATACTAAAACTTGATGCAATCATTTGTTCTCAAAAATCTATTTTCACGGCATTTTACATATTTAATGCTTAGCTTTTGATTACAAAATGTTACATCTCAGGCATTTCATCTTATTGAGAGATGACTTTTTGTCTTAAAATTGAATAAAAATAATATTAGCAAAAAAAATAATATTAGCAAAAAAATAATATTGGTCAAAATTAGTTTTTGTTTTTACAGAAAAAACATAGTAGCATCTAGCTGTCCAACCTTATTGCTCAACAATTTATGTTACACGTTTTGAGAAAATTTTAAAAGTTTTTATTCAAATGCTAGGCAGACAGAACTAAATTTTTGTAATTAATAGGATTTTCATCTTCATCCTTTGCTCTTTTTTCTTCAACAAGTCTTTTTGTTAAGATAACACGATTTTTAAATATTTTCTCGAGCTCTTTTTGTCCTAAAGAATTTATTCCATCAGATTCTGCGATATTATTATTTCTTAAGTCCAGCAAAATCAGAGATTTCTCCAGTTTTCCTATTGCAAGAGGCAACGAGGTCAATCGATTTCCATTGAGAAGCAGCCTTTCCAACCTTTTGAAGCTTCCAACAATGCCTGGCAAGGTTTTAAAACAATTGGAGTCGAGATCAAGTGCCTTGAGATTTATCAAATTTTCAAATAAGTCTGGCAATGATTTCAAATTGTTCTGGTCAAGATGCAGTACTTCCAAATTAGGCAAATTTCCCAATTCACTTGCCAAGGACTCTAGCCCGTTGCTGCGAAAAGAAAGTATTTGCAGGTTCTTTAACTGTCCTAATGTACTTGGACAGGGCACTATCTTGTTCTCGTCAAGATGAAGTATTCTTAGGCTTTCTAGACCTTTTAATTCAGTCGGCAATGATTTCAAGAGATTTCGGTCAAGATACAGAACTTCAAGATTCTTCAATCTTGATATTCCGGCAGGCAATGAAATCAAGCCATTGTCAGTAACATAAAGTTCCCTCAAGTTTTCCAATTCTCCTATTTCACTTGGCAGCGATATCAGCCTATTATTATTAAGATGCAAGATTTCGAGGTTTTTTAATTTGCTAATATTTTCATCGATCGAAGAAATCTTATGATGGCTTAAAATTACAACTTTCTCATTTCCTGTATAGTCCTTAAATGAATAGTGTCTGGCCTGTGCACTCATCAACAACATTAAGGCCTGAATATTGGCTTTGAGATTTATTTGCATTAAGGATTATATTTGAATCTAAATTTTTTGCCAATTTCCTATCTTTTGTAAAATTTAAAGGTAAATTTTTTTAACATGCAGAAAAATCTCCTTAAAAGCCTTAATCTGTCAAAAGTTTCAACAAATTTATTTTTATAAACTAATCATCCCAGAAAGATTGACAAGTCAAAGTAAACACTAAAATTAAGAAGTTAGAGAAGCATGATGAAAAAGCATGTGTCATTCATTACAGGGCTGCATCCTTGAAATATACTAAATTTTATTATTTTTCCTAATCACTAAAAAATCTAGTTTAAGTTGACTAAATAAGCTATGACCGAACAAATTAAAGTACATGGCTTTGCTAAACCTATCTGAAACTTATACAAATCTTTCATTTTAGAAAATAGTCAAAAAATTCTGATCTAAAATTTTTATCTGAAATACATTTTATCATAAAATTGCCTACGTTTTACTAAAACAGTTTGTCAGCAGCTAGTTTTTTGAGTGCTGACACTTCTTGTTCAAAGCCTTCATATTTGCTAAGCTCTCCGCAGATGCTCATAAGATGGATATAGAAAACGTCTACAGACTGGAAGTCATCTTCAGAGGCTATATGACAAATAACGTTGTTAAAAACTTTGTGGATATCATACTTTACAATTCTTTCAGCACCATACAATACTTCAGGAACCTTGAAATGGGACAGAATTTTGTAATATTTTTCATTGTGCGCCTTATTTTGGCATATTTCTTCAATCAAAATCGATCTTCTATCTTCTCTGATCTCTGCGTTTATTTTCTCTATTTGTCCTTGAATCTCTATCAGACTGTCCATCATTTTAGATGTGCTCATTAGTTCCCTGGCGATTTTAAATGATAAAAATTTTGTCAGATCAATGTTGAATGGGCAGTATTTAAACAACATTGCTACATTTTCAAATCTGTAATCTTCAATTTCCAAACAGACTCTGCTAATTATGGCATCGATCCATCTTAAAGTTGTAGAAATGCACAGCTGGCAGAATTCCGGGTCATGGAATCTTTTAAGTTGAAATTCACACACAAACGTTTCTATTTCATCAAACAAAAAAACGTCTAATTTCTTCATTGCCAACTTTTCTTCCATTTTTCTATCAAATTCTTTAACAAAGACTTGGAAATAGGGAATCTGAAATAAAAAGACTTTTGTCGAGCATTTGAGCTGTTTTTCAAACATTGCAATGTATTTGCCAATGAAATCAAAGGGATCAAAAGAGTGAAGCATGATTTCATGTTGTTCATCAATGGATCGTAGAATTTCCATGGGTAGTTAAATTAATGCTGTATATACACTTTAACTACAAACAATGCAATAGTAGGACAACCCATTTGTCACTGTTTGGAAAAATGACAATATCTAGAAAACATGAGAGATCAATGTTGTAATATAAAAGATTGCCTTCAATCTGGAGCTATTTATAAACAGTAACTCATTTGTAAGTTTAAGGTTATTTATAAAACAATATATACAGTTTTCTCAGATTAAATAGATTCAAGAACATTAAAATTTAGATTTGTCATCATTTGCAAAAAAATTAGTCAGAAATGAATGCTTTTATTACTTCTTTGTGCCTGATTTTGGAGTGTTAGACTTGAACAAAATAATGTCCCCGTCATTCACAACATATTCCTTGCCTTTCTGGAGATATTTTCCGGCAGCCCTCATCTGCGCCTCGGAAGGATTACTTACAAAGTCATTATAGGCCATGATCTCGGCACAAACAAAATATTTTTCAAAGTCAGAGTGGATAGCTGATCCTGCTTTAGGGGCTTTATCACCTTTTGTTATTGTCCAACTTCTGACCTCATCCTTCCCGACAGTGAAAAAGTTTATCAAATTTAGAGAATGATAGGCTTTTTGAACTATCTTATTAACCACGTCTGCAGGCAGTTGAGAATTTATGTCCATGTTTTCTTCAACATAAGTTGCACTGAGCGGTATAACACTGTCTCCAAAGGCTTTTATAACATTTTTAAGGTGCACGTTGGCCTTGCGCTTTTCATAGTGTTCTGCAGAGATATTCGCAAGTATAACAACATTTTTGGTAGTCAGAAGATTCAAAGTGTTGATAAAGGATATCTCTTCCTTGTCATAAGAGTCCTCGTTTATCCATTTAGTCTTGACAATATCACACATCCGCCTCAGAGTGCTGAGCTCCTTTTCCATCTTCTTTGTGACAGTTTTCGATCTCTGCTCCTTCTCAGTTTTTATCAAAATTTTTTCCAAAATTTCCATGTCTTTGATCCTCAGCTCATCTTTGATGGTCTTGATATCTCTCAGAGGATCAATGCTTGTCTCTACATGCACAATTTCAGGATTGTCAAAGCACCGCACCATCAAAAATATCCCATCTACGTTCCTGATATTGTCTAAAAACTGATTGCCTAGTCCCTGGCCTTCAGATGCACCTTTTACCAGGCCTGCAATATCAGTCACATTGAGACAGGCAAGAACTGTCTTCTTTGGCTTATAAACCGATGCTAGAAACTTAACCCTTGGATCATCTATCTTCGTCTGTCCAACAGCCGGATCTATCGTGCAAAATGCAAAGTTTTCGGCTCTCACTGAACTTTGCGTCAGCCGGTTGAAAAATGTAGACTTTCCTACATTCGGAAGGCCTACGATACCCATGCTTAAATTAGACGACCTGTTTGACATCTGAAAAGGATGCTTGCCCTTTGCTTCCGTGTCTTCTGTGGTTGTAGCCATTTGGGCAGCAATTTTTTCAATTTTAATAGGTTAAAAATAAATTGATACCAGAAACGAGAAGTAGAAATACAAAGAATCGTCTAATTTCTCAGTTTAAATAAGTTTATTTTTTATGAAGTAAAATTGGTCCCATGATTCTCAACTCAGAAAAGAAGAAGCTGAGCATTTGGCTGGCGAAGATGCCAAAATATCTGGGCGAGAATATTCTTAAACTATCTAGCGGCTCCAAAGTGGGCTCTCTCATAATAAATCGATCCACAGAGAATGAGGATGCTTCCATTAGCATTACGTTCTCAGATGCACTGAAAAAGAGCAAGATTCCCTCAAAACACGTGGTCGATATCAAAGAGAAAGACAATGGAATGTATTTGGTGAAGCTGGGGAATGAAGAGATGAGTATCGAAGGCTTTGTAAATAAAGAATGCTATATTCGTCCGGTCATTAATTCAGAATATTTGGAATACAAGAGAAATTTAAAAAATACACAGCTGGAAGCTGAAAACCAGGTAAAAGTCATTGATTACTTCTCAGAGGTGAAGAGAAGCTCAAAGTACAGCTCCATAAGAGAGATGGAGATTCTTGCACGAAAGCGTAAGGAAATGCTGCAGAATAAGAAGAGAGAAAGGCTCGCTCGTGAGGATGTTCTTGAGATTGTTTTCAATGCGTTTGAAAAGCATGACCTGTGGACTGTGAGAGACTTGGCCGATTTCAGCGGCCAGCCTTTGGCTTACATTCAAGAAATTATTTCAGAAATCTGTGTTTTGAATAAGAAAGATCATAAAAATTCATACGAGCTTAAACCAGAGTATAAGCAGAAACTCTAAACTGGTGTTTTATTAAATAAATACAATTTTACCATAAAATTTGTTTATTGCCAAACCTTTGTAGAATTAGCTATTTTTATTTTTTTCAACAGCCTGCCATTTATACAGATTCTTCTTTCCTCAAACCATCTCTAAAATGCTGCTGTTAATTCTCGTTTCTGTACCGCAGCTGGTGCAGAGAATGTTTCCAGAAATTACGTCTGTTCCAAACAAGATTTTCTCAACCATCTGGGAATCTGGAGCAGAATTTGATTCAAGCATTTGGCACAACAACTCTTCCTCATCAGCCGAAAAGATGGAAGGCCTGTATGACATAAAAACATCTGCAATACTGCTGATTGCATCTTCAGCTATATTTAGTTCAGAAAGATTAGGGATGTTGGCTGGCATTTCTATTCTTTCTGCCTTCTCAATGGTAATCCGAGGTACTTCTGTAACACCGCATTTTTTGCATTTAAGCAAAGTCGTCAAAAATGGCCGCATTTGGATAGCGCCTAAAATTTTTGCAAATTTATTTCTTATTTAGATATCTTCAGGAAATTAATAAATTTATGTTTAGAACTTGAGTAAGGATAGACTTTAAGCTTAACATTAGCTGGATTATACTTTTGTGCCTTGGTTTACAAGAGCATACATTGTGTCTTCCAACGATAAAATAAATCAATAATTAGTGCCAGTCTTTCTAATCTCAATCTTGCACAAGTATAAATAATTGAGGCAAGGTTCCATGTCTCAAATGGTATTTTACCTTTGTCCAAAGCGGTAATTTATAAACAAACTTTTGATCAGCTTAGCCGAATTTAAGTCAGAAACTAAAAAGTGTCTATATTGCAACACAAAGAAAGAGATAGAATAAAATTTTATTCCGCAAATTTTGATAATTCAATCTTTATTTTTTTAGGTGGTTTTTGTATAGAAAACTCACGCATACCTCATACAGAAAAACAGGTTTCATTAAGCACAAACATCTCAAAGCACCCTTAATTTTGCTTTTTCTAAAAAATCATTTCTGTGTTTTATGCATAGATTCGGCTTTTTGAACAACTCACTAAACTCATGCATAAAGAAATATAGAAAACAAAAAAATTCATCCCTTAATGAATAATGAAAGCATTTCAGAGCTGATAGAAATGGTATGCTCAACGATTTCAAATGGCACAATGCCGCTTGGCATAACCAAGAATGAGGCTCTGTTTTTAATGGAGCGTCTGGTAAGTTCCAAGGATTTCAGTGAAAAAATAAGAAAAATAAAAAGCAATAGAAAAGAGATAAAGCTTGTCCAGAACTTAACAATCAGAAAATACTTTGAAACACTGGGCCACAGTGGTGTTATCGAAAGAATGTGTTTCGACAATAGCTCCAAATTTGCATTCAGTGGCGGAGCTGATGGGATCATAAAATGCTGGAATATTGAAGATGGAATGCTAATAAGATCTCTGTATGGGCATTCAAACGTAATTAGCGATCTCTGCATAAGCAAGGATGGGGAAGTTATGGTTTCAGTCGATTACCAAGGAAAGCTCAACATTTGGGATCTGAACGAATTTAGGATTCTGCATTCTGTGGTGCTGAGCAACGAAGCAATCTTTTGCGAGTTCACCTATTCATCCTTTGCTAATGAAAAAGACATGGAAGGATTCAAAGAAGAAATAGGTAATGAAAAGAAACAGGCGATTGAAGCATACAATATATTTATAATATTAGCAGATGGGATAGTAAAGACTATTGAATTTAGTAAAGAGAGCATATTACAGGAGAAGGAGAATAGCTTTATGTTCGGGGAGAGCATAAAAGCAATATGCATCACAGATGGAGGGAGATTTGTTATTTGTGGCGGTTGGTGGCCCTTCTTTCTTATTTACGACACACAAGATCTCGGCTCAATCATTGTTGTAGAAAATTTCAGAATACAGACGCTCTGTGCAGCAAAAAACTCGCTGAAATTTGCGGCCTCCACTGAAAATCAAATATACTCCTATACTTTCTACTGTGAAGGAACACACAACCAGGGAAATTTTAACAAGAGAAAGTCCAGTGCTGGATACTGGAAGAAGAATGTCAACAAAATTAGCGATGAGTATTATATTGAGTGGTTATGCTATCTTCCGTCATTTCTATTGGTAGCTTCGTGTACAGACAACATAATAAGAGTTTATGAGGATGACAATATGATCTTGTCCTTCAGTTCGGAAGTAGGCAGCATATACTCGCATCCGTTTGAAAATATTTTTGCAGTTGTTGGCTCAAGGCTACAGATTTACCAGATATTGGGAAAACATGATTGGTGTGGCAAAAATGCTGACTTCCAGCACACATATGCATCTTCTACAGAGCGAATTTCCTTTGACAGACAAGAACAGAAAGAATTAGGAAGCAGACTGATATTTTCAGAGAATATCTATGTCAATTTAAATGATTGCCAATTTAGTGAGGATGGAAAGTATTTCATAACATGTGATGATCAAGGATACATAAAAGCATACTCTGTCAACTCCTCAATCAAAGTTCCAGAGGAGCAGTTTTTTTTGTCAGATATTGTGCGAGCGCAGTCAGATGCTGATGCTCAGAATGATGCTTTGACTATAACTAACGACAGTTTTTCTCAAACCTGCACTCTGAACCAGCAGAACAATCCAGGATGGAGAAAGACACAATATTTGATTACGGCAGTAGATATTCCTCAGAGCCTTGCTATTGAGAACCTGGCAGCTCTATCTTTGAACAAGGATAAAATGAATGAAGAAAAATTCAAAAGTCTGTATTTATCTGCCGAAAGCCTAGAAGGAAGTGTTTTGTATCCTACAGAAAATGACATCACCGAGGAAAGCGGGAGTGACGATGAGACCCTTGGTATTTCTAACATATCTGACACAGTTAGTTCAAATGAGGATTCTGAGACTTGTGAATCATTTGAGGAGGAAGACTCATCTCCAGTGAGGATTTTAAGACGAGCGTCTGTTGATAGAAAGATTGAGTTACCAGTTAGGACAGAAAGGATTCTGAGAAGAAGACATATAGAATCATTATCGAGTAGCGACCTAATCTCGAATAAAATAGAAATCAGCACCTCGGACAGTTCTCCAAGCTCTAATAAATCAAAGTCTTCAAAAAATAAAAGGCTGCAAAAATTAAGGAAATTTAAAAATAGATCGTACGAATCGCCCAGAAAGCTCATGATATCTTCTGACTCTAGTATTCTTAGCCGTGAGATTGGAGAAATAAATGAGCGAATTTTGGTCTCTGATGAGGACGGATCGCTGATAAACAGTCGAAAAAGAGGTTTTAGAAATAATTTAGCCTCTCAAAATGCGCCTAAGCTTCCACTTCTAAGAAGAAATATCGCCTCTAACATCTTTGATCGAAACAATAGTTTTGAAGGCGCATCTGGCGTGACACAAGAAAACAGCCTTTCAAATAATTTTCAAGCAGAAAAATCTCATACGAGATCAGCCAGAAGAGAACAGCAGAATAATCGGAAATTGGAGATCAGCTCTACAGACTCGAAGAATCACATATCAGCCAACTCAAACATTTCATATGCCAGGGTAGGATCTTCTCCAAAAAGTGGGTATGAAGCAGATAATTACAATCTAGATCGCTCCAAAAGAACGTTAAGATCTTCTCTGAGTGTTAGAAATAAAGCACAGGATGACTTTTCGTCAGAGAAGTCAGGTTCTCATAGAATAAGGTTAAGATCAAGAAATAGAAGAAGCAAAGACCTAGACATTTCCCAAATCGCCTACTCGAATGATGATCTAGAAAGTAATGGCTACAATGGAATAGATGAAGCGTTTGAAAACACACTTTGCCAATTTTCTGAAAGGTGGATTAAAAATTGCAGCATTTACATAGGAACTGAGGTATACTTTAATACAGAAAACTACAAGATATTCATGTCTTTAGAACAAAGAATTAAATACGACAAAGCAGTTCCAACTGCAGGATTCCATACTGTTAGTGGGATAAATATAAGATTTGTTGGGAGAATTCCTTATTTTGTGATGAAATTAGATGATAGCCTTTATACTGTCAAGTTCTACGAGTATCCGGATAGTAAGGGAATAGTCTGCTCCAAAGACCAGTATATTGTGCGGGATGGTTGGATAGTGAGAGTGTGCGATACCGAGAGTTTTGCAAAGGGGAAAATAGCCTCTTCAGACGATATGAGAATAAAGATTGACAAAACATGGTATTTAAAGTCGGTTATAGCAACAGAATACAAACCACTGGAGTTGGAACCTATAAGATCTGCAAGTAGAACTGCCAAAGCACTTTTTGGAAAAGAGAGAGGTAGTGTATGGGTATTTCCTAAGGATTATTCTGTGGTAAACTTCAAATTGGGATACAACTTGTACAGAAATAAAGATGAGTTTCTCTACGATCTCAAAAGTATCTGTGATTTCAGCAAATCCCTCGGACAGCCTTACAGTTCAGTTGCACGTGAAGTATATGAGAATTACTTGTAGAATTTTGTATTTTGATAGAATAAAGTACTATTTTTATTGATGGTTTTGGGTTTTTGCTTCCTATAAAGTCAGCCATTATCTGATTTTAGTATTTGAAAAGTGAGTTAATAAGCAGTTCTGTACAGTGCAGAATATTTCAATTCTCACTGGATGTTTACTATATTTGAATAGCTTGTCTATCTTTCAAGCATATTTTGGCTATATCCTATTTTGGGCTTAGGTCCTATTTTTAGACTTAGTGTATTGCCTTTCAGACAAAATTAGGAGTGAATAGCAACCCCATGAATTTGTCTCTTGAAATGAGAAACAAAGTTCTTCTGAAGCTCTCATGCCAAGGAAAGACTCCTCTAACTCAGGAAATATGCAGAGCTAAGTTGGAATACGCGGCTGGCTTCTTGAACATCATTGCAAAAAACATTACAGAGGATTCAGCTCTGTTTGCATTGTCAATAATCAAATCAATCCAAATCTATCTAGAAAATACGTCTTTTCTTGCTTTAGACAAGTTAATTCTCAAAATATCTAATAAAGTGTTTATTCCTGAGCTCTTTGAAATGGTTAAAGACTGTGAAAACCCAGAAGTTGTAGCTGGAATATGCTTCATTAAGCTAAAGCATCTGTCAGTTGTAGATCAAAGAATTTATAAGGTATATCCACAACTCAATGGAGTCTTAAAGTACAAGATTGAAAAGGCATTTGATTCTCTTTTGCCCAAGATTGCCGCCACTCCAGAGCTAATACAGTTGAAGATTGATTCTAAAGCTGAAGGTGACAGTGTTTTGGCCGAATTTTTGCAAAAAATTGCAACTGTGAACATCTGGAATAATTTTGATGCCTTTTTAATTTTTGATAAGCAATTTAAAAAGTATTTTGGTGGCAAGAACGCAACCAGTGGGTGGAACAGAATCATTTCATGCTTAAAAGAAAATCATTTGAGCAAGGCAAAAACTTTACTTTTGTCTTTGGATGGCAAGGCACCCGAAAAATACATGATTATAGCGTATAGTTTATTATCATACGTACATTTTATCTCATTAGAGTTTCAGGAATCAATTTTTTACATTGACAAATGCCTCAACTGTGCCGATGCTTTATTAGTCGATTTTCTATTGAGCTGTAAGTTTTTGATCGAAAGAGAAGCGCAAATGCTTGGTCCTTCCTCGAAATTCAAGATTAAATTTGATGAAAATCTCGATTTTAAGAAAAATTTTGAAAACAAAATGCTGGCCAAGCGCTATCTAAACGAGTCTTTTGAGAGAATATGTCTTTTCTCTGATTCGTATTTAGATACAGAAAACCTGCGGCTATTCTTCAGCAGCATTAGCTCCAAGCTACCAGGATTCTCTATTTTATATGTTTTTGCCCATAACAATTCGTTATTCATTAATGACATGATAAAGCTAAGCTCATATGACGTAAGCTGGGAAAAGTATTCATCTGAGTTCCAAAGAATAATGTCGCAGAACACCCAGATTTTACAGATGAATGCTGTTACTGTAGCAGAAAAGAAACATTGGTGGTCTACTCGAATCAGGCTAGACAAAGATCTAGAGCTTTTGTTAAAAGACATGAGATCAAAAATAGAAATTGAAGTAAAAGAAAAGATATTGCTGATAGTCGATGAAGATGTTGCCAATTTTCCGTTTGAATCTGTTTTTGATCGGCCTTCTATCAGGATACTGCCAAGAATCCTCTTCAGAAGCTTTCAGTCCAATAAAATAAAAAGTATATATTATCTTCTAGACCCAGCCAACAACCTTAGCTCTACAAGAAAAATTTTTTCAAAATTTCTGCTACAGAAATCATCAAAGAACATTTTGAACACAATAAAGGGTGTGGAGGGGAGGCCGTTGGACATATCAGAAAGCCAAACACTGTCCAACAATGATCTTTTTATTTATATTGGGCATGGCACCGGAAAGAAGTATTTCAATATTTTTGGGTACGATCCCAGGATATTATTTTTGTTTGGGTGCAGCTCATGCAGGCTTCTGACAGTCAAAAACTTCAAATCTAATGGCTTTTTGCTGAAACACATGAGAAAGAATCGCATAATTATAGGGAATCTGTGGGACGTGACAGACAGAGATTTGGACAAGTTTACATTGGCGTTTCTGGAAGACTTTTTCGACAAATTGCCTATTCTGGAGTCTATTCACAAGAGAAAGAATGTTTGCAAACTGAAATACCTGAATTCAGCAGCTGTAGTTGTTTACGGCGTCTTCGAATCAATAGACTTAGAATAATCCTGTTTTAACGAATAAATGGTTTGAGTTGGGACAATCCGCGAAGTCTTAACAAAGATTATCAATTTGGCTATTTCATAAAAATTTTATTTTCATTATTTTTACAGAATTTTATTTGTCCGCAATGTCTAATTTTCTGCTAGCATGCACAGAAGCATCGCAGAAAATACTGGAGCTTTACAAGCAGGGAAAGAAAATAGAGGTAACAAAAATAATTCGAGGAGTAACATCAAAGTTTAAGCTCAGTGCTATGCCGCGTGTTGTTGATGTCATAGCTTGCATTCCTTCAGAGTATTCAGCTCTGGTGTCGCAAATCAGAGTAAAGCCGGTCAGAACCGCCTCAGGCGTGGCTGTTGTTGCTGTGATGTGCATACCACACAGATGCCCACATATTGCCCTTACTGGCAACATTTGTGTGTACTGTCCGGGTGGACCAGACTCCTCGTTTGAGTATTCAACCCAGTCTTACACTGGGTATGAGCCCACTAGCATGAGGGCCATAAGGGCAAGATACGACCCATACGAGCAGGCTCGTGAAAGAATAAAGCAGCTCAAGAACCTCGGGCACAGCACTGACAAGGTAGAGTATATTGTGATGGGCGGAACATTTATGTCGCTTCCGGACAGCTACAAGGACGAGTTTATCATGAAACTGCACGATGCGCTGAGTGGACATGACTCTTCAACAATCGAGGAGGCAATAACGGCTTCAGCTATGGGAAAGCAGAAGTGTGTTGGAATAACTATTGAGACACGCCCGGACTACTGCCTGAGGCCGCATCTCAGCAAAATGCTAGGTTACGGGTGCACGAGAATCGAGATCGGTGTTCAGAGTGTGTACGAAGATGTAGCTAGAGACACGAACAGGGGACACACAGTCCAAAGCGTATGCGACAGCTTCTGCCTAGCCAAGGATTCCGGATATAAAATTGTCGCGCACATGATGCCAAACCTTCCGAATGTAGATAAAAAGCGTGATTTGGCACAGTTTAGGGAGTATTTTGACAATCCAAAGTTTAGGAGCGATGGTCTAAAGATATACCCGACCTTAGTGATTAAGGATACTGGCCTGTATGAGCTATGGAAGAACAACACGTATAGAAGCTACTCTCCTGATGAGCTGATAGACTTTCTTGCGAAGATCCTCGGCTATATTCCGCCCTGGACAAGAGTGTACAGAGTCCAAAGGGATATTCCGATGACTCTGGTAAGCTCAGGCGTGGAGCATGGGAATATCCGAGAGCTTGCGCTGGCGAGGATGAAGGATTACAAAGTTAGATGCAGAGATGTTAGAACTCGGGAGGTTGGGATTAAGAATATACACGAGAGCTTGTCTCCCAGGGAGATAGAGCTTGTTCGCCGCGACTATGCAGCCAGCGAGGGATGGGAGACTTTCCTTAGCTACGAGGACACCAAGCAGGACATTCTTATTGGGCTTCTCCGCCTGCGAAAATGCGGCGGGAACACCTTCAGAAGGGAACTCAAAAATGTGTGTCCCAGGATTGTGCAGAGCGACGGATACGAAGTGCACGAAGCTGTAAACAACGAAAACTGCTCGATTATCCGGGAGCTGCATGTTTACGGGAGTGTTGTTCCGATCGAGCATAAAAATACACAGAGATATCAGCACAAAGGGTTTGGATCAATGCTGATCAAGGAAGCCGAGAGAATAGCTAAGTTAGAGCATGGCTCGTCTAAAATGGCTATAATTTCGGGCGTGGGAACAAGAAACTATTATGCCAAGTTTGGGTATTCCCTTGAGGGGCCTTACATGGTAAAAATGCTATGACCACTTTATCAGTAATTAAATTTTTCATAAAGCTTTTGTTCTGCCGTTTTTATGAAGCATTTTGTGTGAAGTAGTTGAAAAGATCAAAATACAAAAATGCGCTAGCCGGGAATCGAACCCGGGCCAACAGCTTGGGGAGCTATGATCATACCATTAGAACACTAACGCGCAAGCCAAAAAAACAGGATATAAGATCTGCTAATTGCGCCTTGCCTTCTTCTTTTGAAGTTATGACAAATGCACTAAATAAACTGCTTGACACTAAAAAATACAAAAAAACACATGTTAGCACACCAAGAAGCAATCTTTATTTGATTCTCATTATGCCGATCTAAAAACTTTTATCTGATTTGTTTAATAAAATTATCCACGGAAACGGTTGCGATCGTTTCTGTCATTGTAAGATCTATTATCACTCCTAGTACTGTAAGACCTATTGTCTCCATACGACCTTCCATCGTTGAAGGACCTGCCTCTGCCACCTCTCGAGTTGAATCCTGAGCGATTTCCCTGGCTGAAAGATCCACGACTGTTTCGTGATAAAGCCTCTAATTCATGGGGAATAGGCTGGTTTGATTGGGCAAGAATGTCGATAAACTTACGAGCAAGTGGCGAATCCTCATTCGTGAACATGGTGAAGGAATGCCCTTCTGCCACATTGCCTCTGGCCGTTCTTCCAATCCGATGAACATAGTCTTCGACCTGCTTGGGGAAGTCATAGTTAATTACTAGCTTGACATTCTCAACATCCAGTCCTCTTGCAGCAACGTCGGTTGCAATGAGAATGCTTCTTCTTCCTGCCTTAAAATTAGAAATTACAGTGTCTCTCGCAGCCTGTGTCTTATCTCCGTGAATAGCTGCTGCTGGAAACCCTTTTCCCAGTAAAAAGTCCTCAATTACATCGCAAGTCCTCTTCATGTTGCAGAATATGATTATTCTATCTGACTTCCTGTCTTGCAAATAAAACAGCAGTTTGTTCTTCTTGTCGTACTGTTCGACAACTTCGACCTTCTGGACAATTTTAGCATTAGCCTTCAAATTGTCATCACCAATAGTGACTTGAATAAAGTCGGACATGTAGCTCATTGCCAGATTGCGCACTTCTCTTGGCCAGGTTGCACTCCACATGAGGCTTTGCCTGTCTTTGTTGGTCAGAGGAATGATCTGGTTGAGCTGTGGCTCAAATCCCATGTCAAGCATACGATCTGCCTCGTCCAAGACCAAGAAGCTGACTCTGTTCAAGGGACAGAACCCCTGATTATGCAGGTCAATCAATCTTCCTGGAGTAGCAACAAGAATCTCAACGCCTCTTTTCAACGTCTTTTTCTGAGGAACAACTGAAACACCGCCATACACCGATGTACATCTGAGATCAAAGAATGGGCAATACTCTCTGACAACTTCCTCAATCTGAGTTACCAATTCCCTGGTCGGTGCGAGAATCAATGCTATGGGACCGTCATCTGGCCTTAGAGGCTCCTGGTCCTTCGCATGCATCAGTGCAGGCAGCACAAATGAAATGGTCTTTCCAGAGCCAGTATCGGCTATTCCTACAACATCCTGTCCCTGCAAAGCCATCGGCCAGCCCTGTGCTTGAATCGGGGTTGGCTTGGAATAGCCTTTAGACTCAAAATATCTCAGCACTTCGCTGGGAAAATTAATGGATGAAAAGTCCTTTATGGGAAGAGGTATGTTTTTTCCAATAAGCTTCATCTCGTTGTTTTCACGAAACTCCCTGGCTTCACTCTCGGTGAGAGTTACCGTTGGATTATAGAAATTCTTCTTGAAGGCAACAGCATCAACGCTGGGCTTCATCTCCTCAATAGCATTTTGCCCAAAGCCTCTTCTGCTGTTTGAATATCCTTTGCTCCTTCCACCGCCATAACCGCTGTTATAGCTGTTGTAATTGGAAGAACTATCTCTGAACATGGGCTAATATTTTTTAAGTTTTAAATTAAAAATTTTACGTCTAAAAGAATTCTTTTTTAGAAAAGTAATTGAGATAGTTAAAACAAACGTAAAAGTTTAATCATTTTCCAGAGACTGTTTATCAAATAAATAAGTTGTCTTTTGAGTCAATACATTAAAATAGTGATTGAATACATTAAAATAGTAATATAATACATTAAAATAAAGATCACAACAATAAAGATCACAACAATAAGGATTAAAACAATAAGATTACAAAAATAAGGATTGAAATTATGATTTGTGAAATTCTCGTCACAATCTAAAATCAAATGATGGTCCCTCGCAATGGTTTTCTTCTAGTTCGCCAATTTCAAATTCAAACTCTGGGCTTTGGTTCAAATCTATTTTACAAGAGCCATCATTTTCACCATCATTCAGCTTGGCTCTCTTATTGTCTGCTTTTGGCACTTTCTGATTGTCATTTACATGCGTACTTCCCTCTTCCTCTGCATGTTCTGTCTTCTTAAAACTCTTTCTTTTAATCTTTCTGCTTCTTAGTGGAACTTCTCCGTTGCTTGCATCGTTAAAAATATCATTCTCACTGCTGCTGGACACGTGGAGTATGTTTTCGAGTGCATTCGATATAAATTCATTTTCTTCTGCCTTTATGCCACTGCACGAGTCTATCATGTTCTGTACTTTACTCTGTTTATTGAGAATCTCAAACTCCTCTGCAACATTAAAGGCATCTGCCAGGTATCTCAAAAACTCGGAGACATCGTCATTTGTCATTTGGTCCTTCTTGTTCATTAAAAAAGAAATCATCTTTTCATACATTTCGAGGGCTGAGGAATTGTTAGATTATCTCTCTCGAATAAACAAACCTTTTAAAAATGTAACTTCATCAATCGCTTCAAACATGTGCTACTGGAAGCATAGCTTGCCGGCCTGCCTTAAAATTGTTTTAGCTACCAAATAATGTCTTAAAGTCTTCATTTGGCTTTGCTTCTAAAATTTTGTTTTCTGAAAATTTTTGTAGGCCCCTCAAATGGCAAGAATGCATTCTTCTGGAAAAGGACAGTCAATCTCAATGAAGCCTCTTTCAACTACAGTCCCTACATACTTGGCCAAGCCTATTGCGGAAATAAAGAAAGACATAATCCACCTGGCAAATAAGGGCATGGTCCCGTCTGCCATAGGAAATATGCTTAGGGATAATTACGGTGTTGGAAATGCTCGGGACATTTTTGGAATGACCATACTTGAGTTTTGCAAGCAGAATAATTGTGCGCCAATCATCCCAGAAGATCTGGCTGCTCTCATTGAGAAATCCAACATCATCAGAGCGCATTTAATAGCCCACAGGAAAGACAACGATGCTAAATACAGGCTGAATCTTGTTAACTCAAAACTCCACAGGCTTGTTAGATATTATAAGACCAAGAATGTGTTGCCTGGTAACTACAAGCCAGTTTTTAGTACTAAGTAAACCTTTTTAATCTCCTTTTGTTCTGTATTGTAATTTTTAAAATACTTTTTTGCTAATCATTCTTTTTTAATATCTCAAAATTGTGTTTAGGATTTGAAAGTCTAAAAAACAGCAAAGCATAACGAAGAATGTTATTTTTGGAATTTTTGCAGTCTAAAAGTTTGCTTTAAATAAGTTTCTTACTTCAGAAAACTGTGATTTGTAAAACTGATTTTTTATTTAAAAAATACCACAAAAATACTTGCAAAGACTTCTTTTTGGCTTCGCTTTGGACGATTTTGCAAGAGGATTGTTAATTTTGATTTCTTCTGTCAAATCAGCTTCTGAAATCACAAGTGACAAGTCCTCATTCTTTATTGCCTCACTTATGTCCATGCTAGCTAGATCCTTGATTAGTTCAGTTTTTAATGACGGTGAAATGTCCAAGGATATGTTGGAATCTTCCGCCTTGTCTTTCTTCATTTCATTTACTGCATCTTTTGACTTAGCTTGATCAAAATCTACCTTTCCGATATCTTTCGTTTCCAGAATGCTGCTGCAGCAAGATGATTCTGTCTCTTCAAATTCGTCTATGCTTTCTCTTTCAGCTCGCATAACCGACATCTTTGTCAGGGCTGTTTCAGGCTCGGCAATCACCTCCATCTCGTGCAGTACATTGAACAGGTGGATGCAGAAGTCTATGGCCTTCTCACTTACAAAAGGAAGACTCCAATTTATGCCATCCAAGAATCCGTTTATCGTATACGGATGCTGGACAGCGTCAAATTGTTTGATGGACACAATTCCATTGTCATACTCTATGAAAGCACCGACATTATTGTACGCGTCACAGTATTTTGGGGCACTGAATATGGTTACTATGCTTGGTGCGCCATTGTACTCTTTATAAACCTTGTAGCCAGTCTCCTGCACCTCATGCCCCCTGATAATTGTTTTCAGCTTGTTGCTGTCCAGAAACTTGCAGACATTTAGGTAGTTATAAAATACAGAGCATCTTCTTGGCATATTAAAGTCCCAGCCTAACCCTGTTTTTGTGTCATACTCAGGATGAGGATCGCTCCAAAATATGTCGCAGAAAACTCCACTATAGTTTATCTCGCAAAATCTGTTGATCCTGTTGAGATCAGCAATTTTGCGAAGCTCAGGAGAGATTCCCCCGTGGCAACAGAATGCGCTCTTCTGAACAACAGCCGCTATGGGCAAAGTGTTGAAAGAGCTCACAAAGTTGAGATAAGTCTCTAAATTGTACTTATAAATGCATTCTGATCTAAAGGTAAAGTATCTTGTCATCTTCTCACTCTCGTGATTGCCCCTTAATAGAAAGACATTGTTGGGATAGTGGCACTTCAGCAGCAGCAAGTAGAGATAAGTCTCCACACCGAATGCACCACGATCTACATAGTCGCCCAGAAATAGTACGTGCTCGGAAGTTAAATCTATAAGATCAAGAAGGGCTATCAAATCATAAAACTGCCCATGGATGTCGCCTATAATGTAGCACTTCTTGTCAATCTCCAGCAGATTTTTTTCCTTTTTTAAGATCTTTCCCACATCCTTCAATATTTTCTGCACTTGGGCATTACTCAGCCTTCCCTCATTGAAAAAGTGTCTTTTTACAACATTTAGATCCAAGAGATTGTGCTTCTGATCCAATATTGCTATTTCGGGTATTCTGTGGCAGGATACTGCCTGCACTGATGGGTTAGATCTGTCATAAACAGGCTCTAGTGTCTTTTCGTTGATATACAGCTTATCTAGCAGATTTACTTTGGATACTTCAACCATTTATAGAGGTTGATATTTTATTTTTTTTATCTTTGCCCCTTTTTGATAAAAAAGGACTGAAAGAACCTGTAAAAATGCTTTATTTAACACACTGTCATTTAGTCATCATACAAAGTCAAATGTCTGCATTTCACAGTATTAATTTTATATAAAATAAAATATCTTTCAATAAGTATCCTTTGATCTTGATTTTGTTTCACTTTTTATAAATGTCGGATCATCACATTCTCGATCAGTAATAGTCTTCTATGAAATTTCATTTGCTTCAGTCTTAGACGATGCAGACTTGTAAATTATGCAGTCTTGTAAATTATTCAGACTTGTAGTTGAAGCATTATAATAAAAATACAGGCGTCATTCCTCATCTGAACACAAAAGACATCAATAACTCATAACTGCATAGCATCTCATTTGTAAATTATTTTCTTATTCATGAATACTTTACACTAGCAGATCAGCAAAAACAACCATTGTTTGATCAGCTGATTAAGCTCACAAAAAGCACTGGTTTGTTACTACTCTCTAAAAATATTGGGGCATAAAACCCAACTATGTTTGTAATATGCAGAAAAAGACATTTGAAAGCCAGATCCTATAATTTTTTAATTTAAAAATATAGGGCATAAACATCCCATGAATACAGAGATAGACAATTTCAAAGAGGCGTTGGAGTCCAACAACTCTTTGCTAGTCTTTTCTTATTTTGCTTCCATTGTCAGCCATATTGTAGAATATGCAGAAAACAAGCTATTAGTGGACGATGCACAAGACAAAGCAGATTTTGACTTGAGGTCAATCTCAGAAATTCAAAAGAGACTAAGAGCTATTTGCCGGGAAACATATAAGCATATAGAAAGTGGGAACATGGATGAAATCAAGAAGAATTTTGAGATTATAGGACAAAATGCTGATAAAATTGGGCAGCTTTTTAGCAAACTTGAAATAGAGCTGGACAGTAAAAAAAGGCATAATTCTTAGATTCTGAATATTCATTAAAAAAAGATTTAGCTTTCATAGAGATTTTAAGTTTTATAATCAGACAGGATTGAGTAGTCAAATACATTTATGCACTTAATTTGTATTATGCATGTGATTTATGTTGTTTTCACAACAAATTACATTAAGTACAACTTTTTAAGTTAAAAATTTATAATATTGGATATATTTTACTCATTGTAAAAGCATAAATTTATCTTCTGGCAAGTTATAAAACAAAGCACATTATTTCAGGCACTGTAGTTGATTTTTATTGACTAAGCGAGCCTTCAAATTTATGCATGTCAAACAAAAAATTTGTTTATATTTTAGAGCCAATTCCAGGGCATGGAAATTCTGACAAAGCCACTGCTGAAAGTACGGACACCCCGCGTCAAAGCCATTGTGACCCATAAAAGCTATCCTTATGCCATCGTGTGCATGTTTACGGGAGAAGTAAGCTTATACGATGTAAAAACGCTGCAATTCAAAAAAACACTGCAAATATGCACAGTCCCAATCAGAACCGGAGCAATAGTGCCATCCAAGGATTGGATTCTGCTCGGAACAGACGATGGAAACATCTTGGTGCTTGATATAGGCAACCTGTCGATAATCGATACAGTTAAAGCACACGATGACTTTATCAGGAAGATTGCAGTAGACGAAGCCAATTTTAGGTTTGTAACTGTGTCAGACGACAACAGAACCAAACTCTGGGGGTTTAAGGATGAGATTGTGCTGATAAACAAATACAAAGACTCCAAGCATTTTGTGATGGATGTGTGCTTTTACCCTGCCGATCGCACTCAATTTTTGACAGTGTCGCTTGACGGAAAGATTCGTCTCTATTCAGTTTCACATGTAAAATACATTAAGGCATTCAAGGGACACGAAAGAGGAATCAACACCATTGACTTTATCAGTCCAACCATTTTCATCACTGGTGCAGACGACTATTCTGTGATGGTGTGGGATATTAAGAGAGCCTTGCCTATAGCTGTCCTGAAAGGCCACACAAAGAATGTAACAAGGGTAATAGCCATGAAAAATGGGTTTATTTCCTGCTCTGAGGATTCTACCGTCAGATTTTGGAACAACGACTATAAGACATTTGAGGTAATAAGCCTGCAAGGTCGAATATGGGAGCTATGCTATAAGGATAACAAGGTTTTTGTAGGGTCTGACGAGGAATTGGCTGTCTACCAGGAGTCCAAGCCCAATAACTTTGCTGTTCTTTGTGACAACAGAATATTCTACAACCAAAAAGACACGTTCTTCAGCACGAAAACAGATGAGCTCGGAGCTGTCAAAGAATTGGGATCCTTTGAGGCAGATTTTAACAGCTTCAGCATTAACAGCACTGGAAAATATGTTGGTGTCACGTATGATGGTGAGTTTATCATATACTCGATTCTCGGAATGAGAAAAAAATTTGCAGATGCTGGAAAAGATCTGCATTTTTTTGACCAAGATGGGATGGTATTTCTCAAGAACGGAAACATTGTAGTTGGAAGAAAAAACGAGATTAGCGATGAGAAAGCAATAGAAAATGCTACTAAAATACTGTTTTGTGATGGAAATAGTATTTTAATAAACACATCGAAAACTTGTCTTTATTCGTTAGATTTCAAACTAATCCACGAATTTAACATCTGTGCTAAATATGGTGCCTTGATTGGGAAGAATACAGTTTTGATGACGGACAACAAGATACATTTTTTCGATGATAACTTCAACACTATCGATATTCTTGACTTTGAGGTTGATCAGTACAAAATATGTGACGATATAATGTATTTCAGCAGCAATAACAAGTCTTTCTACGTTATTGTGGCCAATAATAAAATAAGCATCAACAACATGAAGCACCACAGCTGTATGATAGGAGTGAGAAATGGTCTGTTATACTACTCTTCTAACGGGATCAAGACAGAAAAAATCGATTATCAGATGATTGAGTTCCAAAGGGAGTTTATGCTGGACTTAGATCCAGTGCCTGATGAGTCGATCAGAGACAAGGCGATAGCATTTGTCGAAGGTCTTGGCTTCTATGACAAAGCTCTTTCTTTGTGCAGGGAAGACAACCAAAAGTTTGAGATTTTGATAAAGTTGGGCAATCTGCAGGAGGCACTGAGGAGCGCCAATTCTCCAATAAAATTTGAAAAACTGGGCAAAAAGTTCTTCAATCAGGGAGACATGGCAAACGCAGCAGAATGTTTCTACAAAGCCAACAACATCAACAGTCTGTTTTTATCTGACCTGTTTGGGAACAAAAAGTACTTCAACCATGTTGCAAATGCCGCCAAAAAGAGTGGCCAGCTCAATCTGGCCTTTCTTGCTTTTTACAAGAGCAAAGATTTCAAAAACTGCCGAGATTTGTTGAAAGACACACCTTTTCAGAGTGCTTTCAACAAGTTTTATTGTCAATCTAATTAAAAATTGATATTTTCAGTGCTTCACTTTTAACTTGGATTTTCTTTAACTTTGTCCTGTTTTAGCAACATTCTCATCCGAGATCCTCAGAAAGCTAATGCAATCAGTTAATGTCAAGGCAAAATTCAAAAATAAAATCATCCGCTTGTCTTTTGCGAGTTAATACAAAGTTTGACACCATTAAAAACCATTCGTTAAGCTTAGAATTGAATAAAAAATTTTGATTAACAAGACCTAAAATTTTATTTAAAATTCCTGCCCAACTTGATTCTAAGCTTAGAAATTGTACCGTAGACGTCAAAAACATCTGTCCTAGGTATTCTAATAGAAAGAGCCCTCTTGTCGTAGGACAGTCGCTTCCTTTTAGACGTTGACACAGGCTTAGACTGCTGGGCGAGAGTGTTTAGATACCGCTGCTCATGGTAGAGCAAGAGCTGAGGTGTGAATCCGTCATTATCAAAGCAATGCTCTTCTATCATACTCTTAATTTTTATTTTCATTGCTTCAAGCTCCTTTTTCATGTCTATTTCTACATCAGATCCTCTATACTTTATGTCGTCTGCAGTTAGATGAAAAATATGATACGGAATAAGGCATTCAATGGCATGGTTTTTGTTTTTGAAGGGTGTAGTTTCATAGTTATTTAGGACGAACAAATCTTTTTCTATGAAGGCCATTATTTTATCCTTTCTAATTTGGGAACTTGAAGGGGTATTTGGATTTGGGAATCCCATTAAGTGGGCTAAATAAAAGCAAATTTTAAATAAAATTCACGAAAGGTTTATTTGTGCCGTTGAGAAACAGAAACGGGCAAATCCAACCTGATTTTGCAAAAATAACGATTTTTATTTTTTTTTAATTTTAGATCCAAACAAAAAAATTTTCGAATAAAAAGAAAGAAAAATCTTGTAAATGAGCCCTAAGCAGGATTCACAATCAGTGGGAACAAGGGATTGTTGAATAAATTATTTGAACAGTCTGTGTGTGCTACTTTGTTCTGCAAAGCCTACTTTCCCCTACTTAATATTAATTAGGTCATATGGTAAACAATGGCAAATAAATAATTGTAATTTATTTTATATTTTCACAGCCTAAATTCATAATAATGAATTTGCTCATACAACATCAATAATAAAGATATTAAATAAACCATTGCTATCATTTGAAATGAATTATTGCTATTGTCTTTATTTAAGTCTTTTGTGCTGGTAATCTAAAGACAGATTGCAGACTATAGCTTGTGCCCTGCAATATCGTAGAGTTTCTTTTCAAAGCAACAATCTGTGATTTGCTTGCAAGTTCACTTGTGAACTTGTTCTCTGCACCAGGCAGTTCCTTTTATTTCAAAAATTTTAGAACCATAAAGCGATGGAATACAAAAGAAAAATCATACAACTATTTAAGCAGCAAGTCGACCAAGAGCTGGAAAATTATAGCAGAGAATACCAAAAGATTCTCAGAGACACCACAGTTATTCTATCTGATTCGTCCTGCACAAAAGAGAATGCGGACAACAAGCTTGAAGAGAATCCTGCAAAGTCAAGCTCAAAGACGAATAGAGATGTCGAAATATCAGATGACAATCTTCTTCTAACACCCACAAAGGATAACATTCCTCTGTCTGAGCACGACAGTTGCATACACGACTCTGAGCCAAGAATCGAGTATCAGGTTGTGGATACAAGCATATTTGATCCTGTCCCTGAATCAAGGGCAGCAGTAAAAAGCACGAGACCTGACAGAAAACAGCTAAACAGTAACGAAGATATAGAGTTAGAGGGAAATATGAAAGACATTGTGTATTCAAATGCTGAAATGATTGATATATTCAACCAGCCTAGAGATAATGCAAGTGAAGCTAAATCAGATGCAAAAAATGAGAATGCATTGAGATCAGAACACATTAGCAAGTTTGTGTATAAGAGTGATATCTGCAACGATACTCGAACGAAGACTCTTCCGAAGATCAAAAGTTGTACAATTGATCAGACGTTTTTGGAAGGGGAATCAAGGCTATTCGACAACACTCTGAACATCTGCTCCACCAATCAAACATTCTGCAATAGTGAGTTTAGAAGGAAGGCAAGAAGACGCATGGGAAAATCTATTCCAAAAAGACCATGCCATATGATGGATGAGTATCAGGATGATGTGAAAAGAACAAGATTTGACCAGCTGCCCAGCTTCTTCGATGCTTATCAGAGCATGCTTAAGGAGAAGCAGCAAGCTAAGGTTGATCTTGAAAAGTATGAAGAATTAAAGGCAAAATTTAGAAAATATGAGGAGGCCATAGCAAATATCAATGCTCAGGAGAAAGAGAGAATAGACAAAATTAACGAAGAGACAACCAAGGCACTAAACAAGATACATGATGAAATGAGCAAGCTCAACCAGGTGAAAAGTGAGATAAGTAATGATATAAAGAGTATACAGCTTGAGAGACAAAATATTAAAGTGGAACGGAATAAAATAAAAGCACACAGTGACAGAATTAAAGAGGAAAAGCGGAAGCTGGAGGAAGAAAGAAAAAATGCAGCCATGAAGCTTGAGATGGAAGCAAAAAGGCTAGAAGACGAGCGAAGGCGGGAGGAAGTCCGGCTGAGAGAGACTATCAGGATTGAAGAAGAAAGGCGCATCTGCGCTGAGGAAAAATTGAAGATCGAGCGTGAAGAGATGGAGAAAATTAAGCAAGGCAAACTTGAGGCACAAAGCATAGAACTAACGAAAATCGAGCAAACTAAGAAGCAGTTGGAGGAAGAGTGGAAGCGAATAAAAGAGGAGAAAGACAAAATCAATCAGACATTCTTGGAAGCGTCTTTTAGAGAACCTCAAAGGCCAAAAGATTGCAAAATTCAGATTCCGCCTCTGGCCAATGCATCATTTTTGGTCAAAAAGAGCACAATAAAAGTTCATGAAAAGCCCAATGTGGACTTAAACCTGAGATTCCAGCTGGCAAAACGCGAGCATGCTGGCCTTTCTAGCAAAAATGTGGAAAATCCCAAAATCACTCACAATAAGATCCAGCAGAATCCCATTAATGTTAAAAGAATGAATCCTCATAGCCTGTACAAAAGCAGCATTGATGCACAGAGCAATTCTATAGATCCAAAAAAGTATGTTCCTCAAACGGTTATTCCCTTCTATCAGAACGAGGATGAATTTGAATCTGACTCAAAGAAATTTGCACCTGCTACGTTTACAAAAGACCCTAAATTAAACTATATTGTTAAAAATCAGAACCACAGCGAAATACGAGAGTTCTTTGGAAACAGGAGGGAAATTGATGTTGAGCTAATCTTCAGTGGAATTGAAAATGTTTCCAACTCCAGTCCAAACAAGCTAAAACGAAGCAATTGAATTGTGTGTCACCTCAAATATTGTCTTTAAGAGCAAGCTTGTAATTGATGTAATACTTTAATAAAAATACGGGCACGATAGATATTTTGGATAGATTATTTTTCTAGAAATGCGGCAGTGAAATGCTGTAGTAAAACTTTTATTTAAAATCTTCAGACACTGTTCTCTTTTAAACAGGCTTTGTCGGCATTCTCCATAAAATCCTTAAAATTTTTATTTTTTTGCAGCAAATCTTCAAACTTTCCGCAATCTTCTAGCTGGCCTTTATTTAAAAACATGATTCTGTCGAAACTGCTCAGATAGGCCTTTTCGTGTATTATCATCACAACTGTCTTATCTTTTAGTTTGTTTAAGATTACATCAAGAACCATTGCCTCGTAGCCCTTATCGATTGCCGATGTTGCTTCATCTAATATAAAAATGGGAGCATCCTTCACAGCTGCTCGGACCATCGACAGTTTTTGTCTTTGTCCTCCGCTGAGCCGAGATCCCTTGATTCCAGCCTGTGTCTCATATCCATTATCAAGGCTCATTATCATATCGTGGCAGCCCAAGAACTTTGCCTTTTCCCTTATAGTCTCGTCAGAGACGGACTTATTTCCTAGTTTAATGTTGTTCATGACAGTATCATCGGAGGTATAATCATCTTGGGAAATATAAGAGATGAGCGAAAAAACAGATTTGCTGGACAGGTTTTTTATATCAATTCCATCTATGAAGATTTCACCCGTGAAGTAGGTAAACCCCAGGATAGATTTGATAAAGGTGCTTTTTCCACACCCGTTGGTGCCTACTACAGCTATTTTCTCGCCTTTGAAAATTTTGCAGTTTATTCCCTTCAAAATTAATTTTTCCTCGTGAAAAAGATCAACATTCGCAAATTCAATCTTGTCCTGGAAGTGTTCCAATTTTAATTGGGACTCTCTCATCATTTCCTTGTCTATTGTGTCATAGCCTATCTGATTTAAGAATGACGACAGCTTCACGAGCTGGACACCCAGCTTTTTTATCTGAATCGACAAAGACGAGTAGAGAAGTGTGGCCTGGAAAAAAAGAGATCCAGTCATAGCCCCAGGACTTATAAGAAAAATCACAGCAAGAAGTATGTAAGGAGAAATAATCAGAAATCTACCGACGTATTTCCCTTTGGCCGTGAATATGTCAGTGGCCATTTGAGTGTCTACCTGGCCCTTTATACTATTTCTGAGTGAGTCTATTTCTGAGTTTTCTAGGTTGTAGGCTTTAATTACATCATAGTTAGACAACTTGTCGTAGATTTTTGAAGATGTCTTCTCCTGCTCAACAAGATTTAAGGTTCTGTAGATGATCCTGTATTTCAGGAAGATTACCATGTACCAGATGTATATGATTGGAAAGCAAGAGAAAATAAACGCAGCATACATGTTGATGTCATTATAGGTCTTGATAAAGGTGAAGATGGTCGTGCCTAAAAGGGTGGTGAAGTCAAACACTACAATCTGGACACAAATAGGATAGGCGAGAGCCTTGAGAAACACGGTAAATCTTATTTCTCCTGGTGTTTTTTTGTGAAATTTATAGAATGATAGCGACATGTAGGACCTTAGGACTTCGACAAACTTGTCTCTAGAAATGTACTGTATGAGATAGGTGAAATATGCGAGAGGAATATGGCGAAGAGCCAGCGATATAGCGGAGATTTTTCCAAAATTGTATATTCTGGTGCTGAATTTGATAGGATTATTTCTCTCAAGAAGAACTGCAGATGCCTCGGCGAGCTCTGTCACGTAGTACGTGGACACAAAGACGGATATTGCGCTGACTATTGCTGCAATCTTGATGTGCCTGTGTTTTAGAATGATATCGCTGAAAATGCCAGCCAGAAGGCCGTAATATTCTTTGAATGTGGGCTTGTACATGTGGCCTGTTTGTGCAAAATATTTTTTTATTTTTTTTAATGAAACATTATTACAAAACAATCTAATCAAAACAGTTATACGGCTATAATCCTGAATTCAAAGGTTCTTTGAAAAATAGTCATATTTACACGGCTAAAATTGAATAAAATATAGGTTGTGGAATTTTTATCAGAAAACAGCACTGGAATGGCTGCTCATCTTGTTTGGAAAAGCACCATCATTGACAATATCAGGACTTAATCAATTTGAAAGGCATTTAATATTTGCAATTAGGAATTTTTTCATTGAAAAATAGTGTTAAAATTTTTAATTAATAGGAGAAGCAAAGGTAAAATTTTTTAATGAATTAGAAAATGAAATAAGATTGTAAACTTATGGCTGGTATCACATCAAAACAAATGCATCGTAATTTACAGCTTGAGAACTGTCTAGTTGTTCAAGAGAAAGATTCTTCCAATTGCGGAATCTTTTTGCCAAAGTTCTGGAGATTTGTTTATGTGTAACCTCATTTCAAATAAATAAGATTTCCCTTCTCTTTTTATTTTGTTTTTATTCACTTCTTTTAGAAATGCCATGAATAATGCGGAAAACATTGGGAAGCTGATTCCAATTCTAGACAACGAAATAGAAGAACAAACAGAAGATGACATCAAAAACCTTTCAATAAACAAGATAGACACATCTTTCATCCTTGACTCGCCGGTGAAACCCCAATTTGGTGATTTGAGCCAGAATTCGTTTGTTGTAATTGACTCCATGTGCCAGGAGGAATCTGATAATGGCAGTACAGAAGAGAGCAACAGCAAAATCAGAAATACAGATGTTTCTAACGTTTACATGAAGTCTATCCTGGACTTGTTTAGATCTCTGAACTTCAAAATGGATAGCATGTCGTACCAGAGGAGCTGTGAAAAAGTGATTCTGGAAGAAGTACAAAGCCATCTGTGCCTGAAGAACTATCATAAAGCTATAGAGGCTATAAACAAGTATTCAGGACAAAAGCCACCAGACCAGACAGAATTGTATAAGAACTTTATAGAAGTCAGATTGAGAGAAGACATCTTGGAAATCAGAAGCCAAATGATAGTGTTGGACGAGGTTGCATTCAAAATGAAAAATGCCTATTCTGGAATAGAAACAAAACTTGTGAAAAAGATGGAAGAGAATGAAAGGTTAAGGAAGATGATCAACCAGCAGAGCATTGATCATAAGGCACAGATTGATGGCCTTGTATCTGAAAATAATTTGATGCTGGATGGGATTGTAGAAACAATAAAGGGCTTAAACTGCGAGGATGTGCCTGATTCACAGCTGCAGGTAGATATTTTGCAAGAATTAAGGCATATTGGCAAGAAGACGAAGGAAGAAATTGCGGTTCTCAGGGAGCAGAATGCAAAGAAAGACGAAGTGATTGCAGAATTTCGGAAAAAAGCCAAGAGCTTCGAGATAACTCATTTGAATTCACAGATTGACGAGCTGAAGAGCACACAAAAGAAGCTTCAAGACGAGAATATAAATTTAAGCCAGATTCTGAGCAAGATGTCAGAGAAAAATACAAAACTAAAACAGGAGCTTCTCCTGTTTAACACTGAATATAAGAAGTCAATAGATGCTATTAATAAGAAGAATGAGACTATTAGCAGGCAGAAAATGCTTATTGAAATGTTTCAGGAGAAACTTTCTGGAACAGAAAGCCTTCCAATTGAGGAGTTAAAGCGGAAAAGAAGCGATATTGAAGCTAGGCTTGAGCGAGAAACAGATTATTTTACAAAGCAGGCGTTGAGACGAGAAAAGTTGGATTGTGAAAAAAGATTGTCAGATTTCCTGAATGTTGTCAATAAGCCTAGTCCAAGAAATAATTAGAATTTAAATTTAGTTTTCAAGCTAATTTTAGCTCAGTAGCCAATAAAAATATTTATAAATATTTTAAAGTAAAAACTTTTAAATTCTACGATCGGCAAGACTCGTGTTGTCACTAGAGTTGTATAGCTAAGCTTTACTCTGTAAAAGCAGCAATCGTATTTTTCAGGATTTGATGTCTAATCAAAAATAAAGAATCTTACATTATCATTTTCTATATAACGTTGTGAACTTATCAATTATATTGATTTAGTATCTAGAATGGCCTTTCATATTCAATAATTCTAAAGATACGCACAAGATTTTGTTGTTTACATAAAAAATAATTAAAATACATCAAGAAAATTGTAATAAGAGACTTTTGTATAAAATATGTTGCTAGGTTTATGTTTAGTAATGAAAGCAAACTTATTGCAAGATTATATAATATTCTAAAATTTTTTGAAAAGTTTATTTATCCGAAATAGCAATTACTGAGGCAAATAAATAACTTCAAATTCCTTGTCTTGAGACATTCTTCCTAAATCCTTGGCATATAAAGTGTAAATCTTGTCAGATTTAGAAATAATCAGTCTTTTTAGAAAACGACTCTTCTGAATAGCATCGAGTAAAATTTTCGCACCTTCTGCATCATACCAAATCTTGGCGATATTCAATTCAGTCAAAGTATCATTAGTTTCAAGAAAATCAGCTAAAATTTTGATTTCTCTATTTTCTAAGCGCCAACAAGATAACTCTAAAGCTTTTAAGGTCTTCATGTTCCCAAATTTTTCAAAAATTTTTTCTTTTGAGTTTAGCCTGGCGAGATCAATTGATAGATTAGTCAATACAGTGTTGCCTTCCAAGAACGTTTCTATTATCTCCAATAATTGGTGCGAACTTATGTTTTGGAAATTTGGTAATTTAACTTCGGTTGCAAAATCTTTTATCGCTTGCAAAATAAATGCAACATGGCTAAGTGAACTGTTACTTTAAAAAAGATCAAATTTCTTGATGTTCTTAGAAATAAATTTCGCCCAGGCTGTTTTTAGTGATTCTGGTATACTTTCAGAATTAGTTTAAAAAATGAAAACCAAACTCCTATCTTTTCTTGATCATTTAGTTTATCAAGTAAGTCTTCAGAATACATATAAAAAGGTCTAAACTTGGTTTCCTTAAAACTTTCTGAC